>CM021530.1:6331245-6347126 GCA_010994315.2 Pisaster ochraceus
ATGCTCTAAACCACTCGGCCACATGACACCCCACATTAAAACATAGAAAGCAATTGTCTGAAAGTGGACAAATTCAAATCCTAGCAGAATCCTGATAGACCCTTCCGGCTCAAACTTTCAGGCTCAGAAATTCTTAGTCAGAATGTCCTTTCTTACGAGGCAGTTCATCATACCCAGACTTCAGAATTTTCTGCATCTCAGTAAACACAGAATAGAAACACGGCAATTTGTGGGAGAACGGAAATTGACAAATTGCAGGAATTTAGAAAGAACTGAAAGTGGATATTCTTTTTGTATCGTAATTGTCGTGTTGAAAAGAGAAAACAGTATAATTAGTAATGTTTAGAAAATGGACTCAAATAAAATAAGTAAGCAATTTTTAGTTTCACCACCAAAAAACAGGTTTTTAAATTGTTTTATTCTGTGCCTCTGTTTTGTTGTTATGTATTTTTTACATATTAACTTTTATATTCTCCAAAGTATTGCTAATTTATCCTGATAAATTGCTAATATTTAGTGACCCTGATTTATTTAGTGACCCTGATTTATTTGGTGACCCTGACTTCAAAACAATTTTTGAGTATGAATATTACATACTCTTCTGCAAAATAATTGAATTGATCCACCCACACATTCCGTGGGGGATGGGAGGAGTTTTATGTTAGTTACAAATTTATAGCACAAGTTCACGTCAAACACAGATTTACATCCAATCAATTTCTGTCGTACGATTTATGTTAAATTTAGAGTGCTTACATGTACACAAAACCATTTTAATATGAAATGCCGCAATTCTTAAGAAAGTTTTATTTTACTTTGATCTTGTACATATGTAGGTACATAAATCTTTTCTTGCAAGGTTTATATTGCAGGGCTCCATTTTCAAGAATTTTTGTACATGACCACTTGTCTTGAATATAAGATTGTTTTATGCATGTTTTCTACTATGCTCTGCTTATCGGTAAACATCATTGGGCCCTAATGCCAAAATTACTGGACTTTAGACCAGTAGTCCAAAAGATATTTCGAGTGCTGCATTATAGCATTTTATGATCAAGACTTAACTCTCTTTTTTCTTTTGTGGCACAATACTCCCTTTCAGTTTCTCTCCATTTTCTCATTTGAACTGGTTTTTAGTTGACCTAGAAATTCTGTGGTCACCATTATTTGTCATACTCCCTGTGGTCACCAGCAATAATGAATACTGACTCTTACCACACCACGAAGAGGCCAGACTAAATTCCTTCCTGTCTCCATTTGGTTGCATTGATTGGAATGGGAGAGAGAGAGCAAGAGATCAAACCAAAGATGGCTACATACATTGAGATCATAAAGGTTTATTAGGTGACTCATGTCATAATGAATTTTCTTCCACTTTGATTCTTCTTTTTTTCTTAGAAACGACTGAGTCGTGCTGCCAAGAAAGCTATTGCCAAACTTCCCTCCAAACATCTTAAAGATGGCGATGATGTGAGTACTGCGCATCTTGATTATCATAATCATAATAAAATAAAAACATCTTTATAACACTTTATCAACAGTGTTTGACAGGGCTCATTAAATTCTTTTAAGTAATAAGCAAAAGGTTGTATGGCTTCTGACTGGCACCCCTGAACAAATATACTGACAAACTAGGGAGACCGCCAACATTAGGGCTAGATGGCTCAGTTGGTGGAGCACCAGCACGTTAATCCCAAGGTCGCAGGTTCAAGTTCTGCTCTAGTCACTTTTTCTTTGTTAAACCCCAGATTAAATTCTGTTAAGTAAGAGTTATTTTGAATGATTGGACCAAGTGCCTTGTAACGTAAGGATTAACTACACCAATGGTGCTGTATGCACTGTGAAACCAACCATTCTTGAAACACCGGGGCAAACCCCCCTCACCGGGGCAAACCCCTTCTCTTGACATTAAGTGGACTGGGTCAGGCCTTCAGCTTTGCTTTTGAAGGGGTGTAACAATTTTCCACTGGTAAGGGGCACTACTATAAGGAAAATGTAAATTTGTATTGGGTTGGAACTTTTGCAAAGGGCACCACGGCAAAAAGCAAAGGACAGCAAACGCAAAGGGCACCGTGGCAATTGCTGTGGGTGTGAGGGCTCTTAAATGTATCACACAACACGAAAGACCTGGGGCTCTATCCCAAAGGAGGAATCCATTAGAGTTGAGTGTCTTGCTCAAGGACACTCATGTCATGGCCAGGGACTTCACCAGAATTTGAGATTGCTTAGCCTGGGCTAGGTTTCACTTTTACAAAGCTCAAAGAGTCATCCTAAGTTGAGTTGCCTCATTTTGCCATAGTGATTTGTATTGTGTCGTTACAATTTGCTTAGCAATTAAGATTGATTCGCACTTAAAGATCTACCTTAGCTCTTTGTGAAATCAAGCCTCGAACTCGAGTTCTGATGGCTGAGTCATCAGGTTGTGGGTTCGAATCCCAGGTGCGACACTCGTTGTCATTGGGCAGGACAAATAAGTATATTTGCTTCTCATCACCTGGGAGTGAATGAGTGAATGGGTACCTGCGAGGGTAGAAATTGTTGATGTGATTGATAAGCAACCTGTGCTCACATTTGGCTGCCGGTGCTGCATACTCCAAAGGAACTGAGATGTTTCAGGAAACCTTTAGGCCCAACGATAAGGGGTAGTGTAAGTGTAAGGCACCTTGATACAATATTTGAAAAAGCCTGACAAGTGCCTATTTTTTTCATTATTGACTTATATTGTTTCATTCCAATTAATGTGTTCTTTCCGTTGTCAACAGGAATTGGTAGATGATGACTTCTGCCCTGTGTGTTTAGAAAGTTACAAAGTAGCTGATTTAGTGCGGGTCCTCCCTTGCAAGTAAGTATTATTACTTCCCAATCATCGTCGGAGGAATTTTTCAATTTTATAGATTGTGAAGGTCAAATTCAGTTTTGTGTTGCCCTCATTTTCCAATTGATAGAGTCCTCATGAAAGTGGGAAACAAAATTACAAAAGTCTTTCAGAGCTAAATTTGAAACACGACGTCATCAGACAGCAAAGATAAATAGGTCTGTCAACATTTCAAATGCAATTTTCAAATTCTATAAAAAAGTACAGACCATTATGTTAAAAATGCGACGTCATCAAAAGCTCCGGGATTTAAAAAAAAAAAAAAATTGCACTTGAAGGGTATCAAACACAAGGACATTTTTACACCATTTTAACGTGGGTTTAGAGACTTGACATTTTTTCCCAGTTTTTATAAGGACTCTATCTATCGGGAAAATAATTGAATAACAAATAATTGAAAAACTTAATTTGACCTTGGAGTCACTCTTTAAAAGAAAATTATGCTAACAGTACAGACTTTTATGAAAGGAATAATATTGAAACAAAGACGGTAATAGTGTCTCAAGAAATGATGTTGTGAACAATCAATGGCCCAAACCCTCTTGGGGCTTTAAGGATTCAAGATACAGATGTGGAAGGAGCCCAAGGTTCCAGCAGTGTGTTGGTGAGTCGTACGGACAGATGGTCTGAGACCTGGTCTGGGAAAAGTTGTCAATTTTACCAATTTTGAAGGGAAATAAGTTTTTGTAAAAGGCTGACCTGAGGAACTATGTTTAATCGAAACAAAGATGAACGACACGTCTCTTGAAATTATGTTGTGAGCCGACTTATGTATGTGGTCCAAACCTCTCTCGGGGAGGTAAGAGTTCCCGAGATACGATTAGGGGGGAGGAAGCCAGCCCGGGGTCTGAGCATTTTCGTGGGCGAGGCTTGGGGACAGATGATCTTAGAGCTCGTTTCACATTGCGATGCGGCGGCATGTCCTGAATCTTAAGAGACAACAACATGACGGAGGGGGTTCTAAATGTGACTAGAATGCTAGAGGTAATGTGTGGGAGGAGGATGCACTTTTGGTAACACTCAACCCTTCCCCCCCCCTCCCTCCCTCCCGCTCCTGCATTTATTGAGCAGCATCAAGTAGTAGGAGACATTAATTCATCGGAAATGTCCTTCCAGATGATTTGCCGTGTTCTCAAGTTTCCGAGACTTGTGGAGTGAATCGTATGCCATTTTGTGTCACGCTGGAAACACGCCTGCATTACGACTCAACAGAGTGACGTACTTTGTCGGATGCCTCCTTGTCTGATATCAGGATTTTCTCAAAAACTCCTTGAGCTTTTGGAAATTCTTGAAAGAAGTAAAGCAGTCGCCAAAATGGAAAAAGAAATAGCCAACATTGTGTGCAAAATTGAAATTTGTGTATTTCCGGTAATGCGCAGAATCTGTAAACCTCCTGAATTATTTAATGTCTGAGAGGTTGTGGGTATACAGTAAGGGTGGACTCCAGGCCAGCAAGACTTTGAGGAATTTTCACATTCATCAAATCTCTGGAAGTTCAGTATTTTTAAAATGTCTATTTTTATTTGTTTGTTTGGTTTGTTTTTTTCAACAGACATTTTTTTCATAAGTCCTGTGTGGATCAGTGGCTTATCGAACATAGAACGTGTCCGATGTGTAAGCTGAATATACTCAAAGCACTTGGTTACGGGGTATGTATAGAATTTGTATCAATATCAACAGAATGGGAGACTTTGGAGCACTAGGTGGCAGCAGACTTACCAGGTAACTTTACATTGTTTACGCAGTTCTGAGCATGCTCACATTACCGAGAACAATGGATTAACTTGGTAAGTCTGCTGCCATCTAGCGTCCCAAAAGTCCCCCGTTGTTATTCTTTTTTGCCCATGCAAAAATCAGCATTCAATTTAGCAGAGTATAGGCACAACTAGAGATTGCTGCGAAAAAACTGCTGTGAAGTTTTGTTCTTTTTATTCGCGTGACGCAGAAGAACAACTGCTTACACATTAAGTGAAATGGAGTGAAATGAAGAGAAGCTTTCAATTTCGTGCAAAGTAAAATGGCCCATCGTTTAAATTGGCAGCTTATTTTGACGAAATTGAATGGGAAAACCTGCTCTAAGCCAATCCAAAATAAAACAGTTGTTTAGTGTCATCCAAAGGGAGTTTATGTCGTGGATGTTGGTGGGTTTTTATTTTGCCTTCAAAACACAGTTCAATGACACTGTAGATCTTCTTGTGACATTTGACTTTAAGATTGATACGCCTTTTTACTTTGTTTTTCGTGATTGTCATGCCTAATGGGATAATCCCTAATAAAAGGAAAAGAACGTGAGGGGATGTTTTTTGCTGTCCATTGATTGTTTTCCTAAAAAGCCTTGAATTTCTTTCTGTCTACATGCAAAAATGCCATAAATCTCTAGGGAGCATCTGGCATGGAAGTAGTGTGCAGAGTGTCTGCGGCGGTTCCCAGCGTTTGACGTCACTTTCTTTCCTTGCATTTCCACATCATTAAGTATGAGCCAGCCCCCTGGCTCACAAACGTCTTGATGACTTTAACACCCTTGGAGGGTTGGAGGGCAGTATTTTTTTTTATCAATGAGAGTCTACATCGGGGGTGAGGTGTTCATGTACGTCCTGCTACGGATCGCCGTCCTGCTGCGGATCGCCGTCCTGCTTTCTTTTTCTTCTTCTCACCGGGTGTAATGTGATTTTATTTACGTGAATGCGCCGCCGTTTGAAACTTAAGAAGGGGTGTCTTAGTGCAGTGCCTGCGGGTATTATCTTTAGTTACGTTGGACGTATCGTCCACCTTTTTTACTGAGAAAAACAATTTGCCCAGCACGATGACTGGAAACATTTTATATGATGTTATTGAAATAATTTATGTGTTATTCTTTTTAATATCAAGTTATAAACCACAAGGGAAACTTACTGGGTACATGACTTATTGGATGCAAGAATTAGAACATTTATAATGTTATTTCAGTTTGTGGGTTGTAACCAGCCTAAATTTACTTCCCATGTTGCTACAACAGTTCTTGCCGTGTTCCTTATGTTTAATAGCAGTAATCAATAGCTGAAACCCACTGTTCATTAAAGGGAACAGACTTAATTTGTCCTCCCCGCCTCAGTTTGGATACAGTGTTTTTAATAGGAGGCTCCAAAGATGGCTGTGACAGAAGTGTGTTTCATGTATTTTTTTATTATTTTTGTTTAACCCTGCAGAAGCAGCTGACGATGCGGGCAAGCGAAGAAGCCCTCTACGTCTTCGAGCTCGGTCAGATCATCTTTAACTCTAGTATGGACGGGGAGGACTGGAACATGAGGGCTTCCAATCTACGAACGTCGCATCTCACACGCTGGCCGTCGAACACTCAGCAGAGCGTACGCGTCATGGCCGTCACTGACGACGTCCAATCAGAGGACAGCCGGTCGGATGAGAGCAGGAATGGATCGTCGAGCTCAGAAGGTATGCGGGTTAAAGGTGAAGATACATCACAAGTATTGACCCATGTCACACACAATGTGCAGCGTACTTACATACATGTAGGCCTATCTTGCCCGCCATTTTGGGAGTCAAAATGTACGCAAAGGAATTTACTCGCTGAATGGCGGGAATGGTGGAAGCAGGTTGTGAGGAGGTGCGTTTCGCGTTGTGCAAGGGGCGGATCCAGGGGGTTGGGTTCGGGGGATCTCGACCCCTCCCAGCTCTTGACTTCTTTCTTTACTACCTTTTTCCTATTTTAAACCTTAAACTTGCGCCATCTCATAAGACCCTAATCTTGCTACAGGGTGGTAAATTTTCCGAGTCGAGACTCATTGCATTTTATATCATCACGTTTTTTCTAATTTAGTAGTGCTGAAAGGGTACTGTATTTGAACATGTCAAAATAAATTCCCTCACAGCCATAATCATCATGGACCTCAAGATATTGTTTTGGCTTTTTAAACATTTATTAATTTCATTCCTCCTTGTTAAAATTCATGGCCTCAAATGGTGTAAATCTCTGTGACTGAGGATAGTATCAGTGTTACGATTACAAAGTGTTACACTGACCATAGTTAAAGTACATTTATACAAAATCTGGTCAGTGAATGGTTTTCGTAATAAGGCGTTGAAATTTTTTACATCAAGTCACACAAATGTCACTCAGAAAGCCATATTTACAATGCTTTTGGTCAACGTAATGTGATTAGTTTTAAGAATCAACCCTATGTTGTTTTTATTCACTTAATAGCTTGCTGTGTTTATCATGCCTTGTTTTCTAATTGCAATTGAAGTATAATAAAAATAATCGGTAACCATGCCCAATATGTGGCAGAGGTTGTCCCCACCACCGCCCCCCCCCCCAAAGACAAGTTCAGATACTTCAACACACTCTTTCCTCTTGCACAGAAGTAACCCCACCCTAAAATCCTGTAAAGAATTCCTGAGATTCCCACAACACAATGAAGACACAATAGGAGAGGGGTACACCATGTCACATATCGAGCACAAAATGAAAATCGTAGTCGGGTTGGACTAAAATTATTTCGTTTCTGCGGTTGTTTCATTCTCAGGTATTCTTCCTCCTGTGACGACGACGGTGGAGCTTCACCGGAATTGCCCCAGCCCTATATCCAGCGATACA
Organism: Pisaster ochraceus; assembly: GCA_010994315.2. Classification (NCBI taxonomy): domain Eukaryota; kingdom Metazoa; phylum Echinodermata; class Asteroidea; order Forcipulatida; family Asteriidae; genus Pisaster; species Pisaster ochraceus. The sequence continues at coordinate 6,338,712 of CM021530.1, forward strand.
CCCTGCCTCGGGTCGTCCTCAGTCTAGGATCAGTTTAATTATCCACAGATAGTCCGCAGCGCTGTTAATTTAATTATCCTCAACAGGGCCCAATTTCATAGAACTGCTTAAAGCACAAAAAGTAGCTAAGCGCAAGAAAATTATGCTTACCGGAATGGGGTAACCAGCCAAAATATCATTTCACCATTTGTGACTGGTCCCATGCTCATTTTTGCTCAGCAGGAAATTGATAAGCAATATTTTCTGCTTAAGCAGCTCTATAAAATTGGGCCCAGGTGAGAACTGTTAGAATGAAAGGCACATAGCATTTGTATGTATTGTAGTGCACAGCCAAGAAACACTGGGGCAAAACCCCATCTCTGTCGGGAAACATGTACACAAACTTGCTCACCTTGACTCCATTTGGTACAGTCAACAAATGTGACGTGGTATTTTGGCTGGTTACCTTAATCTGGCAAGCACATTTTTGTTGTACTTAGCTACTTTTCGGGGTCCTTCTTCTTGCTTGCTTACCTGACTATAACTGGCAAAATAAGATACATTTCATTTATGATGGTTAGAGGCTGATGTTGATGTTTGCAGCCAAACCATGCCCAAGCCCCTTCACTGTTGTGTGAAACATGTACAGGGACGTACAGTTTTACATCCCATCCAAAGGGACAAATCAATCTTTGTTTAAATGTTTTGCTAAAAGGACCCGGTCGTCACGATCAGGGCCCAATTTCATAGAGCTGCTGAAGCAGAAAATGATTTAAGCAACTTTCTGCCTAGTAGAAATGAGCAGGATACCACCATGGTGGTTTGGCTGGTGACCTTTTCTGGTAAATATAATTTGATTGTGCTTACAGAGTTTGCCCTTAATTTTTTTTCAGTGACTATCCAGAGGGACCAGTTAGCTTGTCATGTCACTGGTCCCCCAGCGTTTTCACTGGTCCCTATGTTGTTTTGAATGTGGATGCTTTCCAACACTGAACTAGCCAGTCGGACCACTTGGAGTGAATTTTGACTGGTCCTCGAGTGTTTTAACCAGGTGGTTTTAACTAGCACTAGGCCAGGGGACCACTGTCAGGGAGAACGCTGACTCAGCTACTTTTTGTGCTTGAGCAGCTCTATGAAATCTGGCCCAAGAACCAAGTCCACATTCTGGCTAAACCAAATCTTGATACACTTGACTGTTTGCCATAGCAATGATCACTCTGCAACTACATGTAATGTGTAATAGACCATGACACAAAGCTCAACCGGTTGGAACAGTAGTACCTCTCTTCGCCTTCTACCTCTGGGACCCAAGTCAAATTTATCCTGCACGGGGCACTATGTGGATTGACTTTTCGGTCCCTACCTGACTGCGTGGGTTTTTCCCTGGAACATTTTTCTGGGGTTTTCCTCCCACATTTAAAACTGAAACTTCCTTCCTTGTCTTCTCCCCATGGGGATACTTGGCTAGTACAGTGATTAAGTTCACTTTTCTGAGAATTCTTTGCTTCACAACCAGGATTAATAAATTAAATGAAAATGAAAATGAAACAAAAACATCAGAATCCTTCTTTGCATATTGATCCACACCTGTGAAGCAAAAGTTTGCCTGGATTGGTCAAAAAAACAACATCATCGTAACCTTTGAGGCTGTGGTTTGTTTTTTGGTCAAAGCCAGATTTCAAGCTAAATTTATTGGATATTAATACTTTTGAACTACCTCAGTCTTGACATAGGGTATCATCTCTGGAACCGATAATCTGAGCCAGTTTGCTGTTACTGCTAAGCAAGTTTTTCCTATGGTAAGCAAGTTTGTGTACTCAGCAACTTTCTATTTAATAGACTGTGCAAATCTTGCACGTATTGGTATGATGGGTCCCTGTTAAAGTGCGCAGTTTTGTTCCTTTACTCATTAAAACCCTACTATCGGTGCCAACTGGCTGTTTCCACAAAATACCACAGGAGACTGTGGAGACTGAGTCCACATTACACAAGCAGTGGGAGTTTCCTGATAATACCAGCTGTACAAACAGAAGAAACACATGCACCCAATGCTTACTGAAAAGAATGGTACTTCGTGGAAGTCTGGGACCTGTGTAAAGGAGGGTAGTAGTAATGTACATGGGAACGGACGGTTCCCAACATAGTTTGAATACGCTCAATACTTGCGTGGTGTATGGACCCCTTGCTTATGATGTCACAAGACCCAAACAGCGTCCTAACTGAGGTCAGTGAAGACCAATCATTGGCTGAGAGTTGTATGCAGTGTGTTTGACCTCAGTGACCCATTGACCCATTGTTTGACCTCAGTGATAGCAGCCAATACAAGGGGGGTCTATTAGCTCACTGTTGTCACCCATAAACCATTTCCAGCCATGTCCGAGTGGGATGTTCTGGTCAATACCTCAGGGGAAACGATCTTGTGGAACATTAAGAGCATATCTGAATTGCCGGCTACCGCTACGGCTGTGACTGTTGCTAAGGGTGTTGCTAAGGATGTCCTATTCTTCAACCCATGATGATACAGCCGTAGCCGTAGCTGTAGCTGCCAATTCTGACACAACCTTATAAGTGAGGACTGAGGATGAGTGTGCTAGATTATATCCCCCACCCTAACAACCAAAGATACCTGTTAGAGTTTAAAACGAAGATCCACTTTTGAAGTAACTATTTGCAATAGATTATTGTGTAACAAGAAGTAAGGCAATACTAAAGGTATGATGCATCGTTGGTTATTGGTAGAGTACATTTTAAAGATGCTAGGTCTAATTTTTTTGTTGATCTGATCGGTAAAAAAAATAAAGATTTATTTCTATAGATTCAAAAAAGTTAAAAGCTTTCATTATTAAGGCCTTGCACAGAAAAATCTGCCATTGATAAGTGGTAGTTAATTAAAAACTAAGAATGAATCATTGTCAGAATCCTGCCCATCAGTCATGCACAGAAACTTTTGCATGTATTTTGTGCATTGACCGGGACATGAGCATAAGTTGTTGTATGTTTTTCTGTTTAAAACGGCACCATCTGTCAAAATTCGTTCAGAGAATAAACTCTATAACAAAATGTCTTCTGGCAAAAATTGGGCCATGCAACTTTAAATTCAAGCCGCAGGTTTTCAATAAACGAAACCATGCAACCAGCATGTAACAATTTCAGAAATAAGGTGATTGCATTTGAAAATGCCGAATAACTGTTTTAAAGGTATTTGTACGCGTGGGCTTTTCTCCGATTTGACTAATCAAATTTGCAATTTGGTGTCTGAGGAAAATTATTTTTTTATTTATCACAATCTCAGTATTTTAAAGTGGAAATCTTTCACAGGACAGTTGGTACTCAACCATGATACTTCACACTGAAGCAATTGCCCCCATGCCCTTGTTCATTGCCCTGGTGCCCCCTTGAAATGTTTTAGTTCAACTTTAACTAACTGTCCTCATAGAGGTGGCCTTCACAGAGAAAAAAAAGTGTCTTGCCCTTACAAGAACTAAGTACCGGGCAGGGCAGAGCGGTGTATTAAAAGAGTTGCGACAAGTTGTGATTAGAAGCCAATTTCGGTACGAATTGACCAAAATGAGCACAAGGTGGTTGGAGTACAAGTTGACCTGTTTCCTTAAAAAAAAAGATGTACAGGGTGCCAGACAAAACTGCACATTGGGGTTGGGCAACATTTGGATTGAAAATGGCGCCCAGCTCTCTCATTGTGGCATCTCTCTCAATACACAGCACTTGGACTGGGTACTGCTAAACAATAAGCTTCCCAATAAAGATTGTCAATTTAGTTGTTTAAACATTAGCAATCATGTGTCATACCTTTTACTAATCCGTGTGACTCACCCCTACAAAATGACGGGGGAAAATAAATTTTAGCGGTTAGGAGTTTGCAAGGATAAGTTTAAAATGAATAAGGAGATGTCAGTGACCTTCAGGATACAGTTGCGACATTTGCATCCCGTAGTGTACGATAAGTCTTAGGAAAGTGACAACTTTTCTCTCATTCTTGAATGGCATTGCCCTAAATGTGTTTTTTTGTTCTTGTATTTATTTCAAATTTCATGATTGGACAGTATTTGCTTGATATGAAGCGTTTTATTTTTAATAATGACAACAACAAAAAAGATATTATATATATTTCTTGACAAAATGGAAATGTCTGCCAAAGTTTAGTAAGATGGTATTTTAGCTTTTATAGTTATAATTAAGATGAATAGAATTTTAAACACCGATGATAGTTTTAGGCGCTCATGCTGTCTCTTTAATATTGAAGCTATAACTGAACCATTTCCTGTCACGGCAAGAACAGGATATTAACTTCTCTACTTGATCCTGTGCAGAATTAAAATATTAGATTCAGTCAACTTTCTTCCATCTCCCTCTTTGGGTCTGCCATAAATGTCAAGGAATGACTTTAAGAGGGAACCGTACACTGCCGTCGACAACCAGTGATTTCAAAATTAGGTTATCCTATTCTTATTTTCGTTTATCCTTGCCATCGTGAAACTTTCATCCTTTTCCAACATAAAACTTTCTAACCCTATAGACCATGTAACCTGTATTTACAAAAAGAGTGACCTTGCACATTCCAGGATCTTTCTGGCAGCCAAGATACCACTCTGGTTTTAAGGGAAGTGTTACACTTTGTGTCACAACTTGAACATAAATTCAAGAGTACAAAAAATAACGGCTAAACTAGTTTTGAGATGTGTCCCCTTTCTTCGTATCAAAAGTTGATAAACAAACAGACAGTGCAATCTCCACAAAATACACAATTTGATGATTTCTTCCATTGAGCTGTGTACAAATCGTACCTGCAGGAAGTCTAGGCTCTGTGGCTCTTTTGTAAACATGCGATGTCACGGGTTGAATGGTCTATACATTTTGTTATTATCATGGTTTTACCCTTACAACCAAATACATGTATTATTGTTTATTGAACACACTTTGACAATTCTTAGTCTAGCATTTATGCAATTGAACCATGCCCTTTAAATTTTAATGAGCTCCCAATACAATTGAGTTACAAGCAGACAATATTGGTGATCAAAAAGCCAGATGTTGTGTACCTTCCGTTTAAGATAAGTTCGTCAGGTTTGACATGCATTCACTCTTGATCAAAATCAAACAATACGCAAAGAAACAAAACCTTTCGCTCCATCTCATCTCATCTGTTTGGGCAAAAGGGGATTTCAAGCTGGTTTGTGCATGTTCAAATTTTGTGTTAGATTTTAAGTCGTGTCAGGATGGACCAATTTCTCAGGGTGTGTGGTACTCTAACAATTTTGTTTTTGTGTAGCCGTGGCTGCAACTGCCAATTTAGGCTTGGCCTCTCATCATTAGTAAATCTTGCAGATGCAACTATGTGGCAATCTCTTTTGGGAGGACTGTTCACTTTGAGACGTGCTGTTGGTTTGGTCTCAAGGTTCTAGACAGCGTTTGCTCAATGATTTTCTTCTTAGCAAAACAATTTTTTTTGAACAGGACACCAGTCACAAATGGTGTATGTGTGAAACAATAATTTTTTTGCTGGTTACCTTATTTTGTTGAGCATGATTTGTTTGTGTTAGCTCCTTTTTGTGCTTAAGCAGCTCTATGACATTGGGCCCAGGAGAATGAACAGGGTAAACTGTTTGAAACGCCGAGACATCCTCGGCCCAGGCTCCTTCTCTAGCTCCGGGCTCTGTTTGATGTTGGAAACACCGTGCAAAATGTACGCTGCTCCAAAAAAATTGATGACAGAGCCAAGCCAGGACCGTAGCCCAAACCGAGGTTTGGAAAATGCCCCAAAGCCAACAGCTCTTCCCAGGGCAAAACCTTCTTCCAAAAGAGATTTACACATGGTTGTGCCTGCAACTTTTACAAGTACTAGTTCCTTATTTTTGTCCACACCGTGCTAAGCTTCAAACATCACTGTATCTTTCATTTAGCCCTGCCTGCGGTATATCTTATGACAATCTGCTCAAAATAACTTCCCTTAATAGACTCTCATCATGCTGCCACCATCTTGGTCTTGGCCTCCGTATACCACATAATCAACACTGTGGCTTTTAAACACTGTGAAAAGAGGCCTAACTATGTTAAATCCTCCAGCCACCGGTTGGATTTTGTTTATTTGAATGGGAGGGGAAAAAAAACCATGGCCGCATCATACTGACTTATTACATGTCTTCCAGTGCTGAATGAATGTAGACTATTTTTTGTAATGAGGAGGCTTGTATAAAAAAACCAGCAACTCAAAAAAAAAGATGAAGAAATACTAGTAGTTGATTAATATTGTCCATGAAAGACGTTTTGATACCCACAACAAAATTAGTAACAGGCACTTAGTTCTATAGCAGTCAGAAGGATGTATTTTAAACTGCCTGTTGTGTAGTTGTAAAATACCTTATGCACATGACGTCATGTACTCAGTATTGTGTTTTGTTGTTAAGAGTTGCCACTGTCGGAGAATTCCCTTTAAAGAATGTCATACGCTTACTGATGTCAGTGTTGATTTGTTGTTGTTGGGTTTTGTTTTGTTTTTTGAGGGGGTTGTGGCGGGGGAGGGGTTGTATTTTGGAAGTTACAAGTTAAAGCAAAATTCAGAAGTCTAGAGACTTAATGCTTATCACCGTTTTGTGACCTAACAATGCAAGCTTTATGATAACATAAATGTATCCAATTTAAAAAATAATAACATTTGACAAGTTACTTATGCATAAAATAGTTTGATAAGCATAGTAGTTTTTTACTCGAGGGTAGACTATTTAAAATAACTTCTTCATTTTTAAAGTCAACAAGGTTTTGTGCTAAGTGTTTTTTCGGTTGTGACTAATGACACTGTCACTAAGGTCGCCTTTTTTCTTGAATTATCCAGTATTAATTAAGTGCTATTTGAACCAATACAGAATATTGTGTTAATTGTTTCAGGAAAATTTAAAGAATTGAAGGAATCGTGTATTATAGTTTATCTGTGATTAATTAAATATAACAATGGACAGGTAAACCCTTGACCTATGTGTGTGTTCATTCCGGGGGTTAAGTCTGTCCCGTTTAGTAATAAATTCATGGGTTGTTTTCGTTTATGATAATGGGCATAGCTCACAAACTCTACAGCTATAAACCCTCCCCAAAAATGCACATGAAAAAGAGAGGTGTAGTTGTCCTTAAGTATTTGTGTTTGATTTCAGGAGGCAGGGTGTGTTTTCAGCGGTGTGGGAAAAGGGGGTGAGGGAGGGGCACGTGCCACCCCTACAATTTTCCAGTACCCCCACCTCCCCCCCCCCACGAAAAAAATCAGATTCATTTATTGCTGTCTTAAAGGGGGCATTATTCAACAGACCTCATCGTGTGGCCGTCTGCTGGACGCCCAAAATGATGTTTCATGAAACAAAGTTTTAATCTCTTTTTGCCATTCATGTAAGTCATTGTTAGTAACTTAAGTTATGCACTGGGTTCATAGGAAACATGTCTTTAGAGCAACGAGTATATGACACAATTATTTTTTCAAAGAAGCCATGTTGTTACTGACAGCCAAAGCAGATTCATAGTGGTTTTGATATTGCCATGGGGATTTCATTTTCTTGGGGATTGTAGGACATCGACAGAAAAATAACTCTTGTAAAACCAAAGTGTTCCTTGTGCATGCAGTGCAGTTAGTTGCCTCTAAGTTGCCAGTAAAAAAATTGCCCTGTGTGACAAGACATTTATAATTCGTTCGCTGAACTTTTAAATAAATTGCATTTGGTGCACTTATTTGCTAGCAGAAATCGCTGGCGAGTAAGCATAAGTCTCTTGCCTTGCTTAAATAGTAAGTAGCACAATAAGTCGACTGCTCACCTGTTTTATGAATTCATAGATGAAGGAAAGGATATGAAATTGACTAAAATTATGTCATCAATATTTTGTATGGGCTATCCGGCCACCACCACGCAGTCCCTAGGCTATCCGTCCGTGTGCGATGTGCCGCCCGCGCGATTGACGTTTTGGGCGTGCGCGCTTCAGCTTTTGTACCATTGTGACGATTTTAATGAAATTATCACGTAATAATACGTTGCCTGGGAATGTTTGGAATTGTCTGTGCAAACTTGTGCTACCATCACCCAAAAATAGGTTTTAAATTATTTACGGGGTGTTAGAACTCAGAGTTCCATTTTGATCGCGCTTCTTCGTGATTTCTGATCGTTTCCGTATGATGAATAATGTGACATCTGCAATGTTTTCCTAACCCACGGCTGATGTGTAACTAAATGGAAACTCTTGAAAGTATTGATGCCGATTCATTGGCGATTTCGATCATATCTGTTGCTAACAGCGTTCACGGACTTGACGACAGCCCTCGAAGTGGCACGCCCGGCGGCTCCCTTCGAGAGCATGCCTCGCCAAAGCGGAGGATGAAGGGGGCTGTGGCCCTTGTGACGGCTGCGCGTAAGATGGCTTGGACCACACCCGAATCGTCTTGGCATG
>CM021530.1:6357391-6377676 GCA_010994315.2 Pisaster ochraceus
TATACAAACAATACTTGCACATTCTGCATGGTTAGCCGATCATCTGCTCTTAAACAACTCATAGCAGAGAAATAACAGATCCAGTTTTAACCTAGAAACATTGATTGGACACTACTAATGCTCTTAATCCTTAACTCTTGACCCCTGTCATCTTTTAAAGTCTTTTTGAGAACTCTCTCAAGTCAAGTCAAGGGAACAAAAAGCTTAGACCAAACATTTTGTCTGGTCTTAACAATTAAGCAATTGACTTATTGATTTGGTTTAGTGAGCTCAAAGGGAGTAATTTGGGGTTTTTTTTGTCAAGGGTTTTGTAGGTATTGTAACATCATTGTCTGCATGATTGCACTGGTAACAAGAGTGTGTATTTAATTTCACATAGGGTATTGAATAATGGATGAGCTTGTAGGGATTCTGCTGAATAAACTTGAAGTAGGGTGTTTTCTTTTTTTAACTGAGGGTAGGCCTACTGTATTGTTGTTTGGAAATTGGAAGTCACTTCCAAGAATTGAAGCTAGGCTACAGAAAAGATAGAAAATAAATTTACAAAATGGGAGCTAACAGGAAATGTGTGGAAAGGTACAAATGATATACATGTATGGGAATGTAGGCCTAAGTTGGTGTTCCAATCTGTTACAACCAAGTGAGGTTTGCGGGACACCAGCGGTTTGAAAACTCAACGCTGTGATCAGTTTTCTCCGATCAGCTTCAGCATGCAGCTTGGCTTAGTCCAGCATTCTCCTGAAGACAATCAGAGCATACTGATCGAAACGTCGAGTGTTCAAACCACAGGTTCCTCTCAGAACCACCACAACTCTTAGAGAGAGATTATGGACATGGTGTCTCCACAAACCTCACTGGGTTGTATTCCCACCATGTAAAGTTTCAAATCCAACTTATCAAGCTCTTACAGAAAGTAGAAAATTGTACACAAGTCCTTAATACAAAGCTGAAAATAGTGCTAAGCTAAAGGCTAAATGACCTATAGAAACCATCCTTAACAAGTTAAAGTCACATTTTTGAATATGTGTCATCCCTCCCATTCAGAATCAAGTTTGTCTATTCAAATGATCAACAAAAGGACAGTACACTGTATGACATCATCCATGTTTAAACATAAGCAATCAACTGAGTATAGGCCTAAATCCTGGTTATTTTATTTGGCATTTAAAACTTAACCAAATATTAAATTAGATTTATAATGGGAAAGTGAACTACGAAACTGACATACAGACATCATACGCGCATCTCTTTCATTTAGTTTGCAAATACGAGGCTTGTGTCATGAACAATTAGTTCCTTCTGATCTGGGTCCAATTTCATAACTTTTCTTTCTGTAAATGAAAAAAAACACCAAGCTAGCGGAGACATTCGGTGCTAACCTTGTAAGCGGGGAATGTTGACCATAAGCGCAGAATTCCACGGTAAGCAGTGCGGTGAAATTGGGCTGTTCTCAGTATTGTCTACAGTTGATTCTCATTGCATAAACCAAAGTAAATACTCCTTGATGCTTTTCATGACTGAAAACACTTGAAACGGGGACTGTGAAGAGTGCTCTTGTCAAAAAAAAATAGCGCTTCAAAAATTTATCTTGTTATCGTTGCCAGTAGTGCAAATAGATTGGAGTGTGCTTGTACATCAATCATCATTACTTAGGTAGAAATCAAGTTAATTAAATCAGTCGTTATAATCTGAGATGCCCTGAAATGTCTTCAAACTTATCCTTGATGTCTGAAGTCAGCATTGTTGTCTTGTCCACCGATGAGATGAGTCGAATGTATGGATTTGAAGGCTCAATAGGTTTTGTGTGTCAATGGTTTATTAAGAAGTGAAACTATCAGCATTTTTTTCTGACCGACTTTACTTGAGGCGTTTGTGGTAAAGCTGGGATGGAGAGATACTTTATCGAAAAAGGGTTTTTGGTGAGTATTTTTGTCCTAAGTAATAGTTTTAATCCATCCATGTTAAGCTGACTTGTATCATACCTTTGTTCTGTTCCAAGTCTCTTGATGAACTGCATGTAGGCAGTAAATTTGGCTAGATATATTTTACATTTAACAGAGATGGTTATTCCGAAAGTGTGTAAAATGGTACATTAAGCTTGATTGCAATATGGCCCGATATTTACAATATTTGGAAATATTAAACTATAAAAGTGGCTATTTGACCCTTCCAGTATCTCCTACTAGTTACTGTCTCATGTAGAGGTCTTAAAGCAAGCAAGTCCAGATATAGCTAATTCACCAAGATGGTTCTACTTTAAGATCCCAAATTGTGCTAAACCAGATGTCTGTATTAATTAAACCACTTACCTGAACAAACATTGTATGCCTATGCCATTATATTTTCTTTACTCAAACATTGCCATTAACACTTGGAAGACAAGCGTACCCCCCCCCTCACACCTAAAGTCCACTGATTGCATGTAACTGGTCACTCTGGCAACACCATCCCGCGGCAAATTGCAGAACAAGTTCATTGATTTAAACAGCTGTTAACATCAACCTTACACCGTGATATGTCGTTAAAATTACCGCCCCCGTTACTATGGGGACATCACTTTGATAACACAGTCACCATCTGCCCCAATATCCGCGGCGGGGATCCATCAAGAGCAGAAACATGGCGTTTTAAATTTCCTCCAAACATGAAAAGGTGTTTTTTTTATGATCAAATAAAAAAAGAAATCAATAACAGATATGAGGTGATGAGATCCTCGCACATTAGAAAAACAAGAAAAAAAAAACCCAAGTAATTTCCTCTGCAGGTAGTAAAATTGTCTCACCTTTTTTCTTTTTGGCGTTCTCGGAAAGAATTGTAATGAAGCAGATGTGGGGAAAAGCAGACAGGAAATTATGCGGGTCGCTATTAAACACTAATTGGACAAGGATTCTGTTTCAGCAACCAATCCATCTCGGGACTGCACTACAAATAGAATCTCTGACGACGTGCATGCCTCACTCCAAACTGCTTGATGTTAAAGCCAATTTGAATTGGGCGTTGAGCAAATGAACAGCTCTCCTTTTTCAGTTTCTCTCTCTCTTTTGTGAGTGAACGCTGCTTGGTTGGGATAACTCTGTAAACTATAACAACGTGTAATTGGTAGTACATTAGTCGGATATTTATATAAAAAAATCCAGCATGCTGCTCAGGAAATTCAGGTATCTGCTCTCAGAGGTAGGTTGGACTCGGCGGAATTTATTTTGTTTTCAGATTTTGAAATAGCTGATTCAATTACACTCGGTTGATTTTTAACCAAACTCTATGGCTGTTGCTAATGTTTGAGCATTGTAATTGTTGAAAGTTTATTGCGATAGAAATTTTTTACAGTTGTACTTTAAATTATAATCACAGGCTAAAAGCTGATGAATCCTTTCAGCTGTAAGTGGATTTTAGAGTTGTGGCGCATCGTGGCCGAGCGGTTCGAGTATCAGACTCAAGCTCTGGTGTTCCTGATCAGCAGAGTGTGGGTTCAAGTCCCAGTCGTGAAACTTGTGTCCTAGAGCAAGATGCTTGAATACCATAAGTGCTTTGTCCTTCAAATGGAACATTAAGACATAGGTCCCATTGACTAGGAATGGTAGTACTTGTAAAAGAACCCAGAAGACTTATCATGGAAGATTAGGGGTTCACCCCGGTGTTTCTGGTTCACGTAGCAAGCACCACTGTTTACAGGTTTCCTCAGGCTTGCGAGCTACAGTGTCTTTAAGTTCACTAGGCAAGCATCCTTGGTTTCATTACCAGAAATATAGTATACTTGCACATTTCAATCAGTGTTGCTTTGACGACTGTTGCCAACCAAATTGTTAAATTTCTTTAGACAATTTTAAGTTCACACATGTTTTAATTTATTTTATTGGAGCGTATGCTTTTGAAATCATTTGAAACTTATTTTCTTCTTTTCTCCTCCCTTTTTGTTCTGCAGATTGAGGAGAGAATCAACCTAGAGCATCTTCATAAACTGAAGCAGTCTTTCGAGGTGAGGAATTGATGAAAATTTAATGGACAGTTTTTGAGGGAAGAATTTTCCCAAAAAGTTGCTTGAATAGAAAGTCTGTTTTAGCCAAAAAAGAATTACCACTGTCGTATAATGTACATTGGTTGTGACCGATGCCCTGGTATATTGTGCTCACCAAAAGTTTTCTAAGCAACATTTTTATGCTGATTATCCTTTTGTGTTCTAAAAAGAGCAGCTTTGTAAATTTTGGCTGTCAACTAAAAAGACTGGTTCTCACTTCATGTAAAAGAGACATTTAACGTCACAAGCTCACAGCAAACAATTTGCTCAAATTTAAATGTTATCAACTCTTGCTAAACATTGGCTGAGATTATATAAATTTTGCTTAGCCAAAGAAAATCACCAATTTGGTCTAATGTATATTGGTGTGACAATGCCCTGGTACATTTTGCTTGGCAAAGAAGTTTCCTTAGCAACATTTTTATGCTTTATAGGGTATGCACAACATTGGTACGGTTGAAAAATAAACAGTTTCACAGACTTGCACTTCCCTGCTATAAACATGGTAATGGTGCAAAAACAAACTTCCTTTGAAATATGTTTTGTCTTAAATGCTATAGCTTTTTGAGAAATGAGTGACAAAATTAGTTGATGTTTGAAAATGGTGAAAACATTCAAGTTTCTTTTCACTATTTTCCCAGTGACTCTGATGATTGACCGAGCTGACATTTTTGACAGTTTTTTTTTCATGTATGTTGGGTCACAGAAGGCGGGGGTTTAAAAACAGCTCTATATGAAATTAGCCTTTGAGTCAGTTTCATATTCAGAGAACTGTCTAAGTGGACAAATTTGCTAAAAACCAAAATCTCCCGGTAGAAATAGATTACCAGTAACACACTGGGTGTTATTATTTTTACCTGCGTCTGGTTTTGCTTTGAAAAATTAACCTGCCAGGTAATCCCTTTGTATTAAAAAAACAAGTAACTCCGTAAATTTTGGCTATCAACTGAAGTCTAGTTTTACACTTCACAAATTCGCAATGGACGATTTGCTCAGAGTGCGCTCAAACTCTTGCGAAAAACATTTGCTGAGATTATTTAATCATGACGCCAAGATTTGCCAACAATAAAAATCTCCTGGTAGAAAAAGATTACATAAACTAGACTTTAGTTGATAGCCAAAACTTCAACACTATACATTATTATTTGTATCTGCGCTTGTATTTAAAAAAAAAAGTAACTCTGTAAATTGTGGCTATCAACTAAAGTCTAGTTTACACCTCACAAATTCGCAACGAACAATTTGCTGAGATTGCCCTCAACTCTTGCGAAAACATTTGCTGAGATTATATAATCATGACGCCCAGATTTGCTTTGCATTCACATGAAGTATGAACGAGCCTCAATTCACCAATTCACGACCCCACCTTTTTTTTCTTCAGAATGCCGACTCAGAGAATTCAGGAACCCTGACGCTGGATCAGTTCAAATTAGTGATCCGTAATTCACTGGGTCTTAGAGGAAAGGTAGGAGATAAATAATATTACACTTTTATTTCCTTACCTTCTGCATGTATGTGTTAAACTAAAGATCTGTGCTTGCTTGATAGATATTTAACTAGCCCCACACACATCTTTATTTATTTAGTTATTTATTTTTTACATTATGACATATTTATTCGTAACCCCATCCACTCTCCAAAATGTTGAAATAGAATGATGAGGAGAAGTCTTGAGGAGGGGCACCAAGGTCAAGTTCAATCTTTTGATGCACTCATTTTCCCCAATAGATTGAGTCCTCATGAAAGTGGTTAGCAGTTTACAAGTCTCCAACCTTACCTTAAAATGGTGTCAAATGCCATGGTATCTGATACTTTTTCAGAGTGATTTTATTTGAAACATGACGTCATTGGATGCCAACAACAACCAATGGATCTGATGTACATTTCAATCAGGATTCTTTCTTTTTTCAGTCAAAGGTCAAATTCAATGCGGCTTTGATTAAATATTATGAAACGTCAGGAATGAACCAAATATTCCCAGTACAGAAATGTACAGACCCATGTATTTGAAAAGTGACGTCATTGGATGTTTTTGGGTAAGGAAAGGTATCAAATACAATGGCGTTTTAAACCAATTCAACCAGAGATTAGAGACTTTTTAATTTTCTTTCCAATTTTATGAGGATCGAAAAATTAATGCGTTACAAAATTGAAATTGACCTTTGAGCCCAGGCCTTCTTTAAGATCAGTGATAATCAGGCACTCCTGGTGAAAGTGAAAACAGTCATATTTTTGAACTCTGGAAAAATACTTAGTGTACCTTACGGGCCCTAATTAGGTGCTATTTGAAAGCTCTTATTCTCATTTATTTGATGAACAAATAAACCCAGTTTTGAGTTTGGGCAGAAAGTGCCTGGTTTTGGGTTAGTGACAAGAGGCATCAACACGGGCTGCGTAATGGTGTCTTTGTAACAAAAAATGATGCTATAATTGCAGCTGTGCACAGGTGTAAAGTATTGACCCAGCAACCCTTGGGAAGGTTTTTCTTCTTCAGTCGATGACTAGTAATGACTTCTGATGTTGATCTTTGCATAAACCCGGAGAGGGGATTTATTTTGATCGTGTCGTAAATCTGTCGTTATGAAAATTGTTTACAGAATGAGGAGCAGATTACAGCATTATTTATGAAGATTGACTCCAACTCTGAGGGTCACATAGCATGGGTAAGTTGGGTTTAAAAAAAATCCTTCCTTTTTTTTGAATGGGCATGGTGCTTTTGAAATATTACATTTTGTGCCCGGGGGAGATTTTAAGGATTTTAAAATTAAAAATGGTCTGTTATTGAGTCTGGCAGTTAGTGGCTGCTGAGTGTACTGCAGAACCTTGTCATCACTTAGAAGGTGCTACATAAATCGGTCCATAATTCAAAAGTTTAAAACACCTGACTTACAGATGTTTCTCTTTGTTCAAGCGCCTTGAGTACCTTATTGGTATTAATTTTATTATTTATTATTACTATTGTTTGTTTGTTATCATTGTACTTAGAGGTAACAGTCAATTGCCTCCATGCCCTCCCCTGGTTGCTTCTTACCCCACCCCCTTTCCTCTTGAAATGTTCCAGTTGAAATCGAATTGAGGTGCAATTTTGCAATGAAAAAGTGTCTTTTTCCATTACAAGAACAAAGAGTAAGGCTTGTTTGAAAGTTGGGAGATGTGTTAAGAGTGAAAACATGTTAAAATGAACGGTTCCAAAATTGAAAATTAAATCATGAGGACGTTCGCATACATCGTGCTCAGGAATGCTTCCCTATTAATTGATGACCAAGGTATTACCAAAAAGAGAGGATATATTTATGTGTTGTGCTTGTAGAGATTGGATGTTGATGACAGATATATTATGATAATTTGGGTTGTTTTGAGAAAGAATGTGTGTTTTGGAGGCAAAAAAGATGTTGAGTTCCACACACCAGTGAGTATACATGGTGGTATGAAAAGAAGGAATCCCACATTTGACAGCAATTTTCACCTACTTGTTGAGCATATTTCAGAAATAAGATTTATTGGTATTAAAATATTAATCTTTTTTATTTAAGTGAGGAAAACTTGATTGCAAATACATATTTTGTGTCTGAGATATGGTAGTTAAAAAATTTCATTCGGAGAACCTGTTTGTCCCAATAGATGGCTTTATTAATCCACTCGAATGAGCTCCAGAGCTTGATTTGAAGACAAAAACACACTTTAAAAAAAAGATGTTTACTTTTTCTTTTCATGTGTTCTTTAATATCATCAAAGCGTAAGTTGAACTATATTGTGACAAGTTTTACCTTTCCATGTTCCATGGGAATGTTTCCTAAAATCAAATATTCAAACTACAAAACATCCGATTTACATAGACTTATATGCGGATAACTGTGATTTTGGTGACTTGTATTCAAATTAGCACAAGAACTCTATTCTTTGGAATTTTAAAAAGAGTTTTTCACCATGTATTGTTGAAGAGCTATACTTCAATACAATATGAAAAAACCCAATTCAAATAAGTGAAGTAAGTAGGTTAAAAGGCCTGTCAAAATTGGTTTCTTCCTTTTTGCACCACCCTGTAGAACACATGCCATACAGGGAGCCATTAAGCATCACTAACTACTTTCTTTGTATTGATTGTACATTGTAGGATCAGTTCTGTACCTACATGCAGCTGGAGTACGAAGAGAAAGAAGATGCGTATAGGAGACAGAAAGATGTGGATATCCACACACCAGCGAGTATAGAATACATGCCACACAGGGAGCCAGTGCTACGCATCACCAACATGTCTGATGGGACGTTCGTGGCGACCAGTCAGGATGGGACGATATCATTTTGGAGTGGAAACCTGGAACTGAAAAGAACCAGATCAGTCATGGTATGAGTTTCTTTTAAAAAAAATTGTTGCCAGCTCTATGATGGGGTCCATGGTATTTTGTACACCCATGGAGGTAGTCTAATTTTAATTCTACCTCCATGTTACACTGGAGACAGCAAATGGCACCCTCAGCTTTGCCTCGGATGCCATTTGCCTCTTGGGTGTACTGTTTTCTTAGGTTTTCGAACCTAGAGTTGGAGGTCAAGGTGAGATACATCTATGCCAACCAGATCCTGTAATGTCCGAGATAACTCTTGAAATCAAAGAATCAAGTTCCGTTACTTTGTTTATTTTCAGACTGAGCAAAATGCAACCAGACAGAAGCCGAAGTGGGTGACAGACTTTGTTCTAATGTCGCACTACAACAAGCTTATCTTAGGAACAGGGTAAGTGAAGCCTATAGACCCCTTGCATATTACGTCAAAAGATCAAACAGCGCCCTCACTGAGGTCAAAGGAAGTCAAGACCTACCATTGGCTGAAACTTGTGCGTGGTTTGTACACGTGGTTTCCATTGTTTGACCTCTGCCGTGGCAGCCAAAGCAAGGGGCCTATTGACCCAATTTACCTGACGCCATTTTCATGATAGTCTTGGTTGTGCCATTTTGAAAAAAGCAGTATATTTTCCAATTGGTTTTGATGGATTCAGACATAGCATTACAAAAAATTGACCTGGGGAAAACTTAAGCCAGCTACAAATTTTACAAAATATTTTCCTTTTCCAAATTTCAGAGGAAAATTTCAAAGGAAATGAATTAGAGTGTATGATTTTTGCAATGTTACGATGTTGGTTTTTTTTCATTTCTATCTTTACTTTTCAATGTTTATTTTGCTGTTGTTGAAGTTTTAATGAAATTGTATGAAAGTTTTGTTGACAATTTAAGAGGTTAATTCCAGGTTTTATCTCAAAAAGGACTGAAAAATAACGTTCAATAAGTTTCTGTATTGTTTCATTGCCCTTTGAAAAGTGAACCCTCTCGAGCTTGAAATTAAGGCTATGAAATTTAAACATCACAAATGGCCATGGCCTCTTTTGCCCTGTCTTTGCCCTGGTGCCCTTCAAAATGTTCCCACAGATTTTGAAATGGAATTGCCCTTTGCAAAGTTAAATTGGCCTTTCCCTCTCAGACATGTTAACGGTTGTCTTTCATAAACTTGATCGCTTCTGCAGGGATCGTGAAATTCAGTTTTACGAGTTGTCAACCTTTGAGCCATACTGCCAAGTGACTGGACTGGAGACTACGCCTCTCAAGATGGCATATTGGTGAGAATTAATGGCAGATTCCTTTATGGCAGATTTCTAAAAACTGTCAAGCACTGAGTAGACAGTGCCTCATCGTGCATCCCCTATGAAATACTTTTATAAGAATCTTATAAGAAGCATATAACTATAAGTAATCTATAAGAAACTGATAAGAATCTTATAAGAAACTCTTAAGGATCTTATAAGAAACTGATAAGAATCATTAGAAACTGATAAGAATTTTATAAGAAACTGATGAGAATCTTGTAAGATTCTTATAAGAATCTTATAAGAAATTTATATGTAAATTAGTAAGATCTTATAAGACCTATACCAGAGTCTTATAAGAAACTTAAAATACTCTTATAAGAATCTGATAAATTTCCAGTTCATAAGATGTTATAAGAATTTTATGAGATTCTTATAAGAATCTTGTCTTAGAAAAAGTGTGTACTACACTCAATGTATGGCAAAAATTTAAGCCATATAAAAAACAAAAACAATGTCAAAGTCCAAACGTTAAACTCTATTGATGTGGTGGACCATGGGCGCCATATTTTAGCAAGATATCGTAAATGGCTAATCCATGCACTTTGGAGAAATGTTGACAAACAAATGTTTACAAATATTATTCTTTTCATCGTCTATTAGTATTCTTGTTGTTGCAATATTTGTAATAGAATGTTGTGATTTGGAATGGAAGATGTTTCCTTGTGATGGGGATTGGTTGTTTTGGGAACTACGCTGAGAATTAATCCTCGAAAATCAATATAAAACATCCTATATTTATATCCATAGCGGTTACTTTGGTCAAATGTCTTGACTGTAGATACATGGCAAAATAAAGGATGACACACTTCGTGTGCTGCACCAATCAGCAAGGATGTGTGAGTTATGTGATTCACAATGGTGTAGGGTAAAAACCAAAATAATATCCAAAACCTCATCTACTACAACCTTAGTCCAATGGGCTCTGACAAGCTCTTGACTTTTCACTTATGACTGTTTTGATATAATCTTATTTCAGTTCAACTGGGTACGATGAGTGCCTGATCATGTATGGAGATTCTGAAGGTTGCATCAATATCATCATCATCAATGGAACAGGAGAAACACTCAGGTTAGTGCGTGCACATCAACCATGTTGGGGAATCCTTTTTCTCACGTCTTTCGCTGTCTTCCTGATTTGAGGCATGTGATCGCACCCGCACGCCACTGCACACAAATAATCTCATGCCTAAATCCGTCTGTAATGCATACCTCGTCATACGCTACTGATCTGTAGAAGCATAGGTTGTAAAACCATAAAGTTATATTGGAAAAAAAGAAAAAAAAACCAAAATCTTACATTCTTAAAAGCTTTCCCACTGGTGTGAACACTTGCACTCCTCTATAAAACATGCTTCATCATACGTTACTGGCCAACAGACGCATAGGTTGTAAATTGAAAATTATATAGACCCCTTGCATATGACGTCACAAGCCTAAGACAGTCCCTTCACTGTGGTAAGTGAAAAGCTACCATTGGCTGAGAGTCGTGCGCAGCATACACGCGTACCCATTTCCATTGTTTGACATCAGCGAGTGCAGCCAATGAAAGGGGTGTTTAGTGGAGAAGAAGATAAAAAAAAAAACTAACATTCTTAAAAGCTTTCCCACAGGTGTGGATAATTGCACACCAAAATCCTCTGTCATTCACGTCTCGTCATACATTTACTGCCAGCAGCAGTATTGGTTGTAAAGTGAAGAACAAAAAAACAACCATCCCCGAGGCGAGTTTTTTCTCAGGTTTTATCCTGATTACAGGGTTTTCTCAAAAACTCTTTGATCCTTCAGATTTTCTGGAATGACATGAAACCAGTAGCAAAAGAGAGAATTGAACAGTCCACAATGTGTCCAATCCTGTAGTTTTTTACTTGTAGTGATGTACGGAGTCTGCTAACCTTCTGAATTTTAACATCCGAGAGGTTCTGGCTTTTGAATAACGGGGAACCCAGACCCATAAGTCATTTTTCAGCAATGTCCACATTTGCCAAATCTCATCCCTGATTCCTACGACATTACTCTAACTTATCAATGAAACAAAATTGCTCTCTACCCTTTTTTTGCGTTTGTTTTTCAGAACTTGGAAGAAGATGCCCAAGACGGAGGGAATAGCCAGCGTGACCCTTGAGAAGGTGGCTCATTCGCACCTGACTCGCTTCGTCCGATGGAAGGTCCACAATGACTGGGTCGCTGAGCTCAGATACTATGACGAGATCAGATCCATTATTTCATGTTCGAATAACGAGAGCTCTGCTTTGGTAATAGGTATGTTCAGTCTCTGACGAGATCAGATCCATTATTTCATGTTCGAATAACGAGAGCTCTGCTTTGGTAATAGGTATGTTCAGTTTCATTATTCCCGACCCTGCGTTTATGTTTTTGACAAAATACTTGTCTTGCCTTACGCTACAAACAACTCCTGTTCATCTTTGCCAGAGTCATATCTAAAAACCATCTCAACTCCTGAGGATTGTACAGTCAAAAGAGCCACAAAGCTAATCAGTCACAATAAAAGTAACAAAAAATGATTGATTCACCTGTAAAGATGGGGCAACTCTAAACTGTATGACGTCTAGTGGTCAATCAAAGTCACTGTTTCAATGATGCAGGATGCACAACTGGCAGCACGCACGTGGAAGCTCAACTCAAAGAAATCAAGGAGCATTCCAACTTCCCGGACGCAGCGGACAAGAAACTGAAAATCGCTCAGCAGAACTACGCCCACGCTAAGCGGCGACTGGATGCGGACCAGACTATTTTCAGGATACACAAGGGAGTCAAGGTGTTTGACTTCTGCAAGGAGAAGAATTTGATCATTACTGGTGGGATGGATAGGATTGTACGAATGTGGAACCCGTATGTGCCAAGGTAAGATTATCTGCCCTGTCAATTTTTCCACCATACTTCTGGAACCAGCCTCTGTCTTTTCTACAGATGTTTTCATGTAAAATGTGCAACCAGTGTGTTCCACCTGGTTATGTTTGGGCGTGAAACTAGGCTTTCTGCTTCTTCTCACCTATACACCCTTGCTTTGCTGAGATGTAGAACAAAGAGCCATTCCAACAGCTTTATTCCACGTACTGCATCTCTTTGGAACTCCTTGCCTGGTGCATGTTTCCCTCCATTCTACAATCTAGACTGTTTCAAGAGGAATATCAATTCCTACCTTCAGCTCCCTGTACCAAGAGTGTATTTTAGTCTTGTTTGCATGAAATCATTTTTGTTAAATACATTTAAAAAAAACTATAACAACAGCAGCACATTTTTTCACAGAGTGTTTGTCTAAATCTTAGTATGGGTTGAAGAGGTATTCCAATTACTAAAAATGAAAACAATTCCTGTTTTGGTTCCATACATTAGCTTTATCAGATCGCCATTTTCAACATGCTTTCTGATTCACTGATAATAATACTAGTACAGCATTTGTAAGGCGCACTTTATCTGTATAACGTTCGAAGGCACTGGTTGGGGTCAATCAAAGAAAATGTGTTCATAGGGAAATTTGGAAAGATGTGTTTTGCGAGAAGCCATGATTCATCATCAGTCACAAAATTTAAGCTAGGCTGCAAATTGTAGTGACTAAAAAGGTGCATTGACTCTAATAAAATCTCATCGGTCAGAGCCCCCAAAACACAACTTTTTTGTTTACTTGATAAGCAATTAATATTTGTGAGTTAAACTTGAAGCACTGGGGTATGTCTGGTAAAATTTGTTTGGTACAACGGTCTTCTTTGGTCAATGAAAACAAATTTTGTGGATAGAAACTTTATCTAAAATCACATTTTGGATTCACAAACCCTTAAAACAAAATCGAAAACAAAATAAGAAAAGAAAAAAGAAGCTAAAGAAGGACAAAAAGACAAAGCTATTCAGGCGTGATTTTCTTGCTACTGAAGTCTGATTTCTGACTTATTGCTTATTGGGAAAAATCAGAAGAATTGTAGTTTTAGCCTTAAAAGTTCATTAAAGCCTACACCATGTGTACATGCAGGTTAGCCCTTGTACTCAATACAATATTCCTTTTTTTTTCCCCAAGGAATAAATATCATGCTTGGATATTAAAAGAACATGTTAAAAAGATCCTTCCTCTTCCTTTGTCCTGCACCCAAGGTCAGAATCAATTACACATTAAATAAATCTCCAATAATTCTGTACATCGTTCATCTTTGACTCAATTTGATTTGGTTAGTGTAGGATTAAGGTAGAGAGCGCCCTCTATGCAGTCCACAAAGTAGATTAAGAGCTCATCTTCTTGATACGCTATTTTAACTGAGCAAACACGTGCCATTGTGCTGGGTTAGCAAAAAGACTTCCCACTGTAACTTCTTTACAATCTGCTTAGCGGGCTTATGCCCTGGGGAGACTCGAAAGCCCGCCTTTGCCACTTTGCCACTGTTAAATGTTTAATTGCTTCGTAGAGGCATGATTGGTTTCACACAGTCAACTCCTTTTGTCCTTTGCATGTCTGCATACAAAGAATCCTTTAATCTTCTACCCTCATCCCTGGTAATCGGTATTGTGTTGCTTAGGGTAGTTGCTTGGTAACCGGTGCTTATAGAACCATGATGAAGTGAGTGAGATGTTGGGATGGAGGAAGAAATCAATAAACTCCTGGAGTACAATAGAATCAATTTAGATTCACAACTCATTTTGTTGTTCCCTGATTGATCCCTTCTTCATTGGGCATGTCATGGATTGAGTGTTTGAAACAGCTTCCGGAAACCTCGCAAAAAGGTGACGAAAGTTCCAAAATTGGTTTGAATTTTTTAAAAGTAAACTACTTACAGGTATCTGAAATCAGTTTGGAGTACTGTTCCGACTCTTGAGAACAAGTTTATGAACTATCTCTTTTGTACGACAAATAGTTTATTGTTGCAACATTTCCCAAGTGTTCTCAAATTTGAACAGGTCCCCTGTCATCGAAATGGTATATCCCGTTGCTCATTACACAAAACAAAGTGCGACTTTCTTTTTGTGAGGGTTCTTAGAGACAGTTGTATTAGTAAGACAGATATCTCATGGTCGTCTCCAATCTGGTATCGACTCCTAACACTTCTGGAACCATAATGAATCCTGCTGTGCTTTTTTTTGTAACCTGGATTGATAAGATGCAGGTAATTTGACATTCGTTTTGTCTCATGGCTGTTTCCAATTGAATGCACCGTTTGATTACTGAATTATTTAATTTTTTGGACATGGCCCTTGGGCAGTCTGAAGTTTCTAGGCCTTACTCAGTTTTTAGAGTAATCAAGACCTAATTGCTTGAAGCTGCTTTTCCATGACAATCCAGAAAATGCTTTTTTGTAGTGCTGTTTGTGCAATTCCCAATTTCAAGAAATGTAATTTTTGTACAATAAGACCATTTAAACATGACTGTAAAGTTTACAATTAGCCTAAATAATTTTTTTTTAAACTGATAATTTCATTCAAAAAATAGTGTTTTACATTTTTTTTACAATAATTTAGTATTAGGAACTCGGGGCACAAACTGTACTTTAGCTTGAGACACAATGAAAGTTAAGGCTTGATTTAATCTCTCTTTTTAAATTTTGACTTTACTTTACATTTGTATTTTGCTCTGAATTTAAGTATTTATGTTGTAGGTATGACAAAACACATAAACCCAAAATCAAATGTTTGGCTTGAATTTTCATTTATTAAGTTTTTAAGAAGTACCAGTGTGCATCGGTTGATGTTAACCTGCATTCAGAGAAGTTTTGGGCCCCTTTTTGGTTAGTCAGTGTATTTATTTTCATGAAGGAATTGCCTGTTACGACAGGGTTTTACTACTGTAAAGCCACAAAACTTACAAACTGTTTGGTGAGGTTTGCATCATGTAACACCTTGAACATAAAAACTTTTTCTGTGAGTTGTGTTTCTAAAAATAATTGATGGTTTAAAAACTTGATGTTTTGATCAGTGTGCTCCAATCATCGTCAGGATCGAGCTTTCTCCTACATGCTGATCAAAATGTCAAGTTGTCAAACCACTGATTCGTTTCAGAACCACCACAACTCTTAGAGAGAGTTTTTATGTACATGGTGTCACTGCAAACCTCACTAGATTGAATTCCCACCGTGCAAAGTTTCAAATCCTTCTTTTTAAAATGTTTTTTTGGTTCCGTTGATATATTTCAGCAAGCCGACTGGTATGTTAAGAGGTCACAATGCTCCAATCTTCTCCCTCTACATCGCTGCTGACGAGAATAGAGTATACAGTATATCTCAGGACAAAACCATTAAAGTAAGTCTAGAAAATGAATTGTCTCTGAAGAAATTCAATTCATTTTTGATGGTAGAAAACTGGAATGAAAAGATAACATTTTATTTAAACTTTTTTTTATTAGTATTAACAGTTAATGTCCAAACTCTGTTTAATTTTTTTAATACTTAAGTGTAAAAGGCCTACACTTGAAAAGTAGGGTCATAGATTGGTTTCTGTCAATGTGATGCTGATTTATAGGCAAAATTAAAAAGAAAGGTACAAACAAAGTCATATGTGAAAGTTTCTGCTGAATACAGTGTCTACTTGCTGAGAAAACAGCAAAAACTGTCACAGCATTTTTACAGGAATGTCAAACCCATCCATGGTTTAGAGAGGTGACAGTGGGTACCAACCGCATCTCTGGCTGCATCATTCAACTCAATTCAACTCAATTCAATTCAATTCAATTCAATTCAATTCAATATTTTAATAATTAGTCATGTAAAAAAGCACATGAAATTCCTTTTCCTGGTGTGAAAAGTATTTTAAAAAAAACCATAAAATCATTCGCAAATGGACACAAACCCTTAGAAATCTGAGAAGCGATTTATGAATCATTTCTCAGATTCTAATGTTTTGGGGTGACAAATTTTCAAAACCATATTTGTTCGAAGGAAATCCTTTCTCAAAATTGCTTCATACTGTCAACAGCTGCCATGCTCTTCGCCAAGTAAGTTTTTATGGTCATTAATATTTGGAGTACGGTTCTTAACCAATCTATGACCCAACCTTTAAAGTCCACTTAAGGTAAATAGCAGGAACCACTTTTTTATTTAATCTAATTACTCACTGATTAGGATATAATGGTCTGCAAGATTGGTATATTGGTAAAGCAGTGATAAGAAGGAACTGATTCAGACCACGGGGCAAAGTCAGCCTCTGTTGTAGGCCTACGTAATGCAGGCATGACATTCTTTCTACTTTAGTCTGTTTTTGGATTCTTGTGTCCTCAGGAAAATCAGCAAAATTGTTATTAATAAGACCTCACAAGTCTATTAGAGCCTACACTATGTGTACTAGTACATGTAGGACAGCCCTTGTACTTGGTAAAATGACTATGCTGGAGTCCAAAAATAAAATTGATTTACATGTGTCTGGTTTGGGTGACAAATCTACAAATAACCTTTGTGCAGAGGTTTGTTTTTGCTTAAAATGTTTCAGTTGTCAGTTACATCTCATTTTGAGTTTGAATGATATCCTTAAGAATATTTTAAATGTTAATCTTTCACCATTCAGATATTTGGTTATTTATTTATTTTATTTATTTTTTTTTCATTTGTTTCTTAATGTTAATGAAACATCTTGAGTTTCTTTCTAGGTAGATTTTGGAACAATATGAATGTTTTTTTAAATGTATTCTTATTATCATTCAATACTGACCATATGAGTTTACAGAGCTGTCTGCAACTTGAGTTTCCCTCTAATTCTTCTTGTCAGGTCTGGGACATCAAGGACCAGGTTTGCATGTTGACGATCCGACCAAAGACGCACAAGATTAGGGGAGACCTACAAGCCTGTCATTATAATAGGGTTGCTAAGGGATTCTGCATAGCAACGGATCAGATGGCTCTACT
Organism: Pisaster ochraceus; assembly: GCA_010994315.2. Lineage (NCBI taxonomy): Eukaryota > Metazoa > Echinodermata > Asteroidea > Forcipulatida > Asteriidae > Pisaster > Pisaster ochraceus. The sequence continues at coordinate 6,374,877 of CM021530.1, forward strand.
CAGTCACAGAGCTAAGTATGTTCACCCCTGGAGGAAGACAAATTCTTAGTTTGTAATTTTCAACAGGTTTTGGGATTTTTTTTGTTAGGAACACTCATCTAAGTTGTGCCAAAGATACTTTTCAAAGCTGTCAGGCAGTTAGTAAAATATTAGAGTGTAAAATATTAGAGTGTTTCATTTACCAAACCTATCTCAATATCAAATAATTGTTAAGTTGGTGTGTGTCATGGCCAATCGGTCTAGTACACCAGATTCAAGTTCTGGTGGCTAAGTCAATGGGGTGTGGGTTCGAATCCCAGTCATGACACTGTCCTTGAGCAAGACTTTTAACTCTAACTGCTTCTCTTCACACGGGGGTATAAAGGTACCTGTTAGGGCAGAGATGATTTCTTGTGTTTGTTTTAAGGTGGTGCTCTATAAAACTTGTACACTCCAAAGGGAGCTAGGATGGTTTAAGGAATGAAATAAAATACATGGCCCAGTGATGAGGGTATTATTGTTCATGCCCCCTGAGCGTCAAAATGGGTAGATACTGGCGCTATATAAATTACCATTACTATTAGTAGTAGTAGTATTAAGCAGGGGTATTCATGCAGATTTAATAACGAAACTTATCACTGTCAGACTTTATTTTATAGAAGTATCTTTTTTTCCTCCTTAAATTATTTCGATAATCAACAAAATTTGCAAGTTGTTCAAAATTTACAAATTTCAGCAGCTCTTTCTAATGTACTTCACAATTTTTTTTTACTAAAAATATTAAATTGATATTGTTTTTTAAGCCACTTAAGTTTTTAAAGTTGATGTTGTTTTTTCTGTTTATTTGTTGCAGTCGTATCCAGCAGCATGGTGAAGTTGTGTACACCCACAAGGAACCAGTGCACTGTGCCAAATACAACCCTAGCTTCAAACACATCGTCTCCTGCTCGGACGGATCGGTAAGTCTGCGGATATTTCAAAACAAATTCCACTTCATTTGATTCTTTTTATTTGATATTTATTAAAAAACAAAAGCAACTGGTAGCAGAGAAATAAATTTGGTGGAATTTACAAAGAGTGAAATTATTTTAAAATTTTACATTGAGGTATGTATACCACAGGAATATGAATAATGAAAATAAGTAATGAAAAGTGCAGAGACAAAAAAGATGTTTATAAAAAGATATTTAAACGTGAAAAAGAAGGAAAACAAAACTCCCAAGGAAGGACTAAGCTTGAGATTGTTACTGTTGGTCCAATCTTCATAATCGTCTACAGATTATTTTTTGGATAATTATTACAAAACTCTCAATTATCCATCCAACTGTTAGGGTCGATAAAAAGCCAAGGGCTTATTTGAACTGTCTTCTCAAAGATTAAGTCAGGGGAGGTGGCTGCTTGTGGCAGAGTTTAAGGCAAAGTTCATTTAATTATCTAGTATATTTTTGCAGATTCGGTTTTCCGAGAATTGTTTCACAAATCAGTTCCTTTTGTGGTTTACAGGCAGAGTTGGAACAATTTCATTTGGCAAGGTGTTCCAATGGTCAATAAACATAAAGTCTACAATGTTGTTTTGAAAAGGTATTTTTTGCAGTGGCCTCTTGTGGAATTAATCGATGACAATTGAAAGATGTTAGCTATCTCAGTACAATCCGTCTTTGCTCTTTCTGTTAGGTATATCAAATTAAACACAATTGATAAATAATGAGCATGTTACAATATAACACCCGTTGGACGTCCCAAACTGTGTTTCAAGGACATCTTGAAGAGAGATTTGGTTGCCTTCCAAATCCCTACCAGCTCATGGCCACAGTTGGGTATTAACCGATGCAGCTGAAGGTCTTTACTGCACGATGGGATGAGACAGGATTGACAACAAACTGATAACAAGATGATGCGAGGAAGATGTCCTTGATGGATCTGTTTAACTATTGCGTTGTCGTTCATGACAGACGTCTGCCAACTACTACAAAAATATGAGCGAATGTTCTTATTGTTACCTTTGGTTTACTGGAGTGTACCATTGTCTTGCCAGAAATTTGATGTCTTTTCCCCCCTTTTCATTCCTTACTCTCGCCGTGTGTGTGAGTTTCATTCTTTTGTGTAAAACATTTACTTAATATTCTCTTTTACAATCTCTGATGTTCGATTCCTCCTCATTCTTTCCTCTTGACTGAATAGTTTCTCCAGAATTTCACAATGAAATTCCTCAAAAGCCGCCTTAGTCCTTATTAGTAACCAGGACAAAACTCTCCCCATCACCCTCCCAATTACTGATGAAGTCTGTACATGAATGGCATGCAGCGGTCGTCCGGTCAACACCCCCCACCGTCATTCATTGAACGCCCAGGGAACTAAAGTAATAATAAGTGACTGCCGCTTTAAGTCTGTTTCAAGCTCAGCTTACTTAATGAATTGTATCCAACCTTCTTAATCATTTTCTGACACATTCGATCTTCCTTTTCTTTAGTTCTTCACATGAAGCCAGATTAAGCGGTATTGATCATAAGTTAGAATTGCACCTGTACACTACCATTGGCCTCTAATCCTATTTGGGCAAGTTGTGCTAGCCACACTTCCTTTGTGTGCACATGACATGTCTGACATCCCAATCAACATCTTCCTAGAAACTCCCCGAAGCTGTTCAATTTGTCTTCTTCTTTTATTTGGAGCATAAATTGTCATTGATTGTTTTGTTTTGCTGATGCTGAGCTGCGATGAGTTGAACATTGACCCAAACTGAGTTTAATCGAAACGGATTTGGTGCAGTTGTGGTATATGCAAGCTTTGCTGTGACAAAGTTGTCTTTCTTCCTCTATAA
>CM021530.1:6392074-6402533 GCA_010994315.2 Pisaster ochraceus
CAGTGCTCACAAAAAGAAAAAGAAGAGAGAGAAAAAAAGGAAAATGCGTGTTTGTATAATAAAAATGCTACCGCTGCCCCAAAATGCCATAAGAGAATAATGGACCCCTGCAGCGTCCCTCTTCCAAAACAAAAGCATGAACCCTCCGCCCCCCATGACAAACCCATTACCCTGGGCCCTTCCATTTAAAAGCAATGCCCCCCCCCCCATCGAAAAAGTCCTGGCTACGCCGCTGCTTTAAACACTGTGGATTATAGAAAGTATCTAAAATTGCTGGTACAAGAAATCTCTTTTGGGAGGAGTTTAATTGGGCTCTGAAAAGAGCCATTGGTCTCGACGAATCAAACAGTATACTCTGCTCTTCTCCTGAAGATGAGCGCAGTACACTTGTTGAAACCTCAAGACCACACAACGGCTCTTTTCAGAGCCAACACTCCTCCCAAAAGAGATTTATATATGGTTGAACCAGCAAGTTTACTAATAGTCACTTGCAATTGTTCACAATAAACACAAAATAGACACAGAAACTCGTCCACCCCACAACCTGAAAATTAAAAATAAAAAACCTCAATAATGTGGACAACTCCATGTAGACACCAGGGAACAATTATTTTGGAAATGATATTGCGATAAAGAGCCTATCCTTTTTCATATAGAACTCCTATATTGAATTTTGGAGTGTGTCGCAGCGATGTCCATGGCAAAACGCATATGTCTACCAATCCAATGACAAGGACCTGTGTATGGTTTGACCCTTCCTTTGGAATGTTTGGTGACAGATATGCCAGCTAAAGTACCAAGTACTTGTTGTTCTGAACATGTGTTCATTTCCAATTCCCAAAATGTTTACTGCCAAAATTTGTTTGGTTATCAGTTTATCACTTGGTTTGCAGAGCTTAGGCTGTGTCTGGATTGAGACCTTTGGCTACGGCTGTGGCTCGATCAACACATCTGTATATACTTGAACAGCCAGCAGCAAGTAGCCAGAGCCGCTCAATTTTAACACAGCCTTATAGTTGAATCATGGATAGAATGCCAGAGCTCCGTCTCTAACCTTGGACAAAGTTGGAGGCCCAGAATAGACGCCATTGAATCTCGTTTTGAATTAAATGAAGTTTTTATTCTTGTCTGTCTCTTTCCACTTCAGTATGACTTGTATTAACTTTACTCTTGTCCTTTATTCCAAAACATCACAAAAATGCCTGGCTTCCACTTTTATAGGATGCTTACTTGTAAATACAAAAGGATAGCATGATTAATACTATACAAAGATTTGAATCTGGCCCTTTTTCCAATTAATACACACAGAAAAAAACAAATGTTAGGTCTAAAACAACCGCTTTCTTAAAACTGTTTTGTCAGAATTTCTTTTGGTTATTTTCTTACTGAAAAGTAGGGGGAAAAAACATTGGTTTTTGTTACCATAAATTTATTCAAATCTTGTTAATTGCTTTCAAGAAAGTGGACAATTTGCCCAGCTATACTTGAAATTACTATGTGATAATTTTGAATTATGAATGTTATCAAAAATGTTCCATCTGTAACAATAAACAGGCTAATTAATAACAGCCCACCCGGGACAGTGAACACCATCAGTGAGTATGGTCTGCAATGAGCTGTTGACTGATAATGCACAGACCACTTGTACACAATGCACAGACATAGCTATATCCATGTACGAAGTAGCACCAACGTTCTGTTTTCTTTTTGATTCAAAATTTATCCTGTTGGACTTTCAGTTAAATGCATTGGCAGCATGATGATTGGTCTTAATGCATCATGGGTGCAGGGCTATTGAATTATTTGATTGACTCTAAATTAGTCAAGCTGGAAACATGACAAGTTTTATGTACATTTCAACCGATATATACAAATATTTACACAAATAATATTTTGGAAAAAATCTAGTGTAATATTTCATTAGCTAATAGATCTATAACTTTGCATAAGGCATCCATGGACCTACGAGTATAGAATTTTAGAAAGTTCTCAATAGACGACATCTTTTCAGGCAACTTGGGTTTTGGCTCTGGGCTGTGTCAAGTATTCAAACTTTTCTAGTGGTTCACCGGCCAATCATGAAAGGAATCTGATAGAACTCTCATGCGTCGCATGAGGTATTTGCGCATAACACACAGTTTTGCGTTAAACAAATTTACTATCACTGCCTGTAAAGATGGCTGACTTTAGACAAAGTTACGTCAAATGGAAGCTATTTATGAGCAAGCCTGCTACATCTACTCTGTTCTTGTAACGGCAATGTACTTTTTCCTTGATGCATGGCAGCTCTCTTACAGGAAAATGCAAAATTTCTGCTGAAGCATTTCACGGGGCACCAGGGAAGTGTCTAGGGACCCAGAGGTATCAGGACTGAATAACATTAAACCAGCAGCGTTTTGTCAAGCTTAATGCGACCTTAGAGTGCAGAGATAAAAGTATAATTTAATTAATATCACTGTGATGCAAAACTTGCCAATCTAGCAAATTGGTTTGACGTACAAAATCTGGTTTAATATAATGATTTCTTTAGTTAAAAAAATTCACAAATCTGAGCTGTGTAGTTAAATATTTGTTGTTTAGAAATGACAGGTGAAATAATGTTGAGACTTTTTTTTAGTTTTATACATCAAAAGATTCTAGATGGCATTAAGTTTAACCTAACAAATTTCATTCAAAATTCATCATCCGCGTTCAAGACGAGTTTAGCACAACGTAAGATTATGTACACAATTACTGAAATATTTTGTACAGCTCTGGCAGAGGCTATGGCTTGAGAAGACCTATATTTCAAGTTTGTGGCTGCAGCCAATGGCTATAGCCAGAGCCAAAATTGATAGATTTGGACAGGTCGTTGGGCTTCATCAATGTGAAACAGTTTCATAGTTGAAATACATTTTGAATGAATTAATATATATATTTTACTGAAGGTATTTGAGAAAATGTTGTTATCTTCGAAATGATAGATAGTGCATTAATACTGGGTACACTGTAAATAGACAATTTAGGTCATAGAATTATAGTACCACCAACTTGTTTTATGTTTCTTTTTTTTCATCAAATCTGGGCCCAATTGCAGAAAGCTGTTAAAAAAATGTATTTACTGAGCTAAACATTTATGTGTGGGGCACCAGACGCACCAATGTCAACTTTATGTTTTTTTGGCTGGTAACCTTCTTCAGCTAAGCATGGTTGTTCAGTGCTTAGCAAGTTGTGCTTTACAGGCTTTGTGTGAGGTTGAACCCAGATCACAGGTTTGTGGCAGAGTTTTTGTTCTCTGAAGGGTTTAGCGACAGGTGGAGTTGAGATTGGTTAGAGGCGCTACGTTCTCTTTGGATCTCTGGCTGGTGAACGCCTTGGAGGGATCCAAACGGTTTCGGTTTGACGATGAATCTTGTAGCTTCCTCAGGGCATTCTTCTGCTTCATTGTCTCCTCTCGCAGCTTGTTCACTTCCTGAAAAAAAAAGAAAAAAAGATCAAGAACTTACTCCTTTACAGATTTCAAACCAAATTGTACTAACTTTTAAAGGAGAAAGTAAAAACTTGAAGATTTGAGTATGTTGAAAAGACCCCTTTGCATAAGACGTCGCAAGCTCAAACAGCGCCCTCACTGAGCTCAATGAAGACCTACCATTGGCTGAGAGTTGTGCGCGGCACGAACACATTTCCACTATTTGACCTCAGCAATGAGGGTCAATGCAAGGGGTAAAGAATTTGCAGAGACTTGCATGGATTTATTTTTGTTGATATCACAATGGACCGTATGCATTGACGTCATCACACCTCAATCTTAGAGGTAATATGATAATGATGAAATAATAGTACACTCAACCCTCCTATTATACTCTCTCACCATTCAATATCATCCACTCTTGTTTTGGATGATAGATAAATTATGCCGGCCTTCAATATGATATGGTCTGAATGCATCTACACACAGTACATGGTCAACCCTCCTACTATCTGACCATTCAATATCATCCACTGTGGTTGTGAATGATAGATAAACTAAATGCCAGCCTGCAATCGTGTGGTGCCTGCATCTACACAACCCTCCAAGTGTTGTCCATTTTTGTTTTGAATGACAGACTCATCATAAAATGAATCTTAGTGTTCTGTGAAATTGAGCCAAGCAGTCTCTGTGTATTATTTTTTTTATACAAACCCAGAGGTAACCATTTCAAACAACAAGCATTGTCTCTTCAACCCACCTGTTTGAGTTTCAAGTTTTCTTCTTTGATCTTGAGGACGTGTTGGATCTTTTGTTTTTGGTTCTGGTGACCGAGCAGCTTGGCGTAGTCTCGACTCAGCTGTGTCACCTCGCTCCGGGCAGCGTCGTTACGGCTCAGCAGTAAATTTCGCTCCATCTCAAACTGATCCAGCTGATCCTGGAAAGGGGGAAGGGGGGGGGTACAGGGATTAGGAACGTATAACCGAGATAAATTAACTCCTTCTATCTCTTTTTATCAAACCATACTTAACTATGCCACAACAGTGGCATTTTGAGGCACATATATTGTACCGGTATGTGCTTACTTCAGAGAGTAGTGCCATTGCCCAAAGTGCTTCAATGAGAGTGGTAAACTGGAGAAGCCACCATCCGTGTTCAATTGAAATAGAACATTGTCTGTGGGGGGACTTGTGACCTTCAATGTGCAACAAACAGAACTACATGACATATTTGTTTTTTACAAGGGGCTCCTGCCGAATCAAATCAAAATAGGCCTAAGAGATGGGCTACAATGGGGTAAAACTTTAATTGTTTTGTTTAAAATTGTTGCTAATGGAACTCAAAGAACTCAGATTTCAGATCTTGTTGTAGTGCAAGGACAATATTGAAAACTGTCGGAGACTAGTGTCTTATGCACTTTATGTGACCCAACATGTACACAAAATAACAAACCTGTGAAAGTTTAAGTTCAATCGGTTATCGGAATCACAACAAATATTTAAAAACACACTTATGTTTTCTATTTGACAAGTTTTTCTACCATGACCATCGATGTTGTGCACCTCCCTTATATAATTAACATCTGCCGCATTGACTGCAGATCACGGATATGTTTCATTGGAACTTACCTTGAAAGGCTCCACCTTGGCCTGAAGCTCCTCAAACTTCAAACGCCAACTGCAAAATCAATTGTCAATAATCAGTCAATACTAAAGGAACAATTTTGTACAACTTACAACATTGTGTTCAGGGTCACTAGAGTTTGTCAAAACACAAACATCTGTCCAAAAGGAAAACAGATTGATTCAAATGGGTTTATATCTAGATAGCATTTAGCTCAGGGATCTGACAAGATAATGTACAATGGATGAACCCATTGGAAGAGTAGGGCTTGATCTATACCAACATATCTTAGAGAATTTCAAGATGCTCTATAAAACCATTACAAAATGTTTGATATTGTGAGACAAAAGTTGTATGCATTGAATGTGGCTTTTTCTGGATCACAGCACCTGGCTATCGACCCTTCTCAGATGATGTCATTATTTGATCGCTCACCATGCTGGAGTACTTACAAGCACCTGTCAGGCACTCATGTGGGTAGTACTCCAGCACGGCAGACCTCCCACCCTGCTGTAAAAACATGACGTCAGTGAAAAGTCTCTGTACTTCAATACCAGGGCTCGAAATTTACACTGGACCGCAGGCCCGAGGCCAGTGATTTTTAGCATCGGGCCAGTAAACTTACAACCGTACAAGTCTGGTGGTCTTGTCCCTAATAACACCTCCCTGCATTGTTTATAATTTAAGCTGGTAAATACAAAAATCTTTCAATTCTGTTGAGTACTGAAAAGTATTACCCATAAGAAAAATGAAAGAAATCTTCTCTTAGCGTTTGATTAAAAAAAACCAGCTCAAATGTGAAACTGTGTAGATAGTGCTCTTCTCATTTTGATTCCTGTCTTGTGACAAATTTGTTGGTCCAGTAAAAGTTTTGAGCTACAAGCCCTGCAGTCTTGTGAATTTTTGTTCCCCCAACTTTGAGCACTGAATACTTCAGCTAAAGTCAAACCATCTGATGCAGATGATCAGGGGTCGATTTCACAAAGAGCTAAGATTGATCTTAAAATGTGCATCAATCTGAGTTGCTAAGGAAAATGTGATGTCACAATACAAAACACTATGGCAATATTGACAACTATATTTATTCTTAAAGATGAATCTTAGTGCTTGTGAAATCAAGGCCTTGTCTAACAGTCAGATGCTTTCTTGTACACCTACCTCTCACATTCTTCAGAGTCGGTCAATCTTGCTTCCAGCTCGCTAGTCTTCTCTTCCAGCAGTGACGTTAGCTCTTGCTCCTTTGCGCCACTGGCATTGATAGTCTCCTGCATCTTGTGCAGCCGCTTCTTCAGGCTCGCCAGTTCCTCAGCCTGTTTAGTCTTCTCCTCCAGCTGGAACTTAATCTCGGAGACGTATTTCTTGTACATCTCGACTTCCTCCTCTGTCTCGTCCTGCTTGCTCTGGAGTTGGGTAGTCTCCTCCTCCAGGCTGCATTTCTCAGTCAGCAGATTTTTCTCTGACTGCTGTAATCTGTCAATGGTGTCCACCATCTTGGTAATCTTGAGGGAGCACTTCTCTTCTTGACGCGTCATCTTCTGCAAGAGGCGGGCGTGTTCAGACTTCATTGCCTTCTCAGATTGCTCATGAGCACTAAAGACAGAAAATATAGTGAAACAAAATGACTTGTTAATTTTATATAAAATGAAATAGAGTGCGAATCAGCGATACGGTTTCGTCAAATGTCTTCAGTTACAAAAAATAACCCCATGTTTTTATCTCAAGTTTGGGAAAAACTAGATGTACACAGAAAACAAGTTTTTTGACATACGTTTGTGCAAAATCGAGATACAACGTTTTGCACCTGATGAGTCGCTGGTGACTCATTGGTTAACGGAAATATTCTCTACATTACTCACCCCATACTATCTTTTGCTTCTTGAATCTTAGCGTGCAGCTCCTTAGTCTTTTCCCCCAGCAGTGACTTAAGCTCTACCTCTTCCTCTTCTCTAGCACTAACAGCCTCTGTCATCTTGGCCAGCTGCTTTTTCAGATCGTCCACAAGGTTGGTCTTCTCTCCAAGCCGTAGGTTAGTCTGTTTGGCGTATTTCTCGTACATCTTGACCTCACCCCGCATGTCATCCAGTTTGTTTTTAAGCTTGCTAGTCTCCTCTTCCAGGCTACTCTTGGCTGTCTGAAGACCCTTCTCTACCTCCTCCATGTTCTTGATGGCTTCCTGCATCCTTGAGACCTTTTCACACAACTCGGAATTCTTCTCTTCAAGGCAGTTGATTGATGATTTCAAGGTTGTTTCTGATTGCTGGTGGGCGCTGTAAGAGAAAAATGTCAAATTGTGAATTTACCTCTTTTTTTTGGTCAAACCTTAGATAACTCACCAGACAATTTGGGGTTCCTTTCCTAAATAATCACAAAATGGAATGCTTGCTTTGTGATGTAGAGAACAGGGATTTATTCTGCTATTCTTTAAATGCGAGTGGTATGGGTTTCATTTTGTTCACTACCCATTAATGCTTGTCTGACTTGTAGCTTGACGTTGCATCTGATGGGTGGAACATTTATGGTTGAGTGTCTTGGGCTCGATTTCAGAAAGCACCAATGTCAGTATTGCCATGGTGACTTGTATTGTGACATCATTAACGATTTTACACAGAATTGGTAAGGAAAAAAAAATCGTTGGTTAATTTTAGTGTGAAAAATTACTGATTATGAAGTTCATACTATTACCATTTGTTTTTCTGTAAAATATTTCCCTCAGAAATGAAGTCATATTCAAGAATACTATTTGAAAACCTAAGAAAAACGCAACAGCTGATTTGGGTTGTTACAACCAAAATTAAGGACAATTTGTTAACATAGTGAAAATTGTGCGTGTTTTTTCACTACTTTCTCCTGAGTCACACAACGGATTCAGCCCAAAATTTCACAGGTTTGTTATTTAATGTGTTTAATTGATCACACAAAACATAAATACTGTCTGGAGTACTTTTGTTAGCTCTAACAATCATGAATAATACCTCTTTGATCAACTTTTCTTTTTGTGTGAAATCGAGCCCTAATGCTCAAGTAGAATGAGCAGCGAAACAACAACAACAAAATGCCAGGAAACAATTAAAAGAAACGGATTCTTGTACCTCTGTATTTGCTCAACTTCCAACTCTCCGGCTCTCCTCTTGCTAGTCTCTTCCTCAAGCTGCTTGGCCACGCCTTCCACTTCTTTGCCTAGCCTCTGTACCTCGGAGCTCTTCACGGAGAGCCTGGTTTGTGTGTCTACAAGACGGCGGCTGAACTCCTGCTTGACGGCCTGCATGGACTCCTCTGAGACTGCCATTTTCTTCTTGTGCTCCTCGGCTTGGCGTTCCAGTTGTTGTTGGGTGTCTGTTGTTTCCTGTCTGGAGATGGACAGATCTTTTTGCAGCTGAGATATCTCTGCTTTGCTCCGATCTACTTCTTGGCTGCGCTCCTCTTCTATAGTATTCATGGATTCTTGGATGCGAGAAAGTTCCTCCCGATGCTTCTCCTCTTGTTGTTGAATCTCTTGTTGGGCATCTGCCGTTTGTTGCTTGGACAGAGCTACTTCGTCTTGGAGTTGGCTCAGCTCTGCTTCATACTTGCAGACTTCCATCTTAATAGCTTGAATAGATTCTTCAGAGGTGGCAATCTCTTTCAAATGTTTCTCATGTTGTTCTTGAAGCAGTTGCTGGGTTTCGACTGTTTGTTCCCTTGAGATGGACAGATCTTTCCGCAGCTGGTCCATCTCGACTTCATAACGGCTCAGCTCCTGCTGGATGGCTTGCATGGACTCTTCAGTGGCGGCCAGTTCCTTCCAGTGTTCCTCTTCCTGATCTTCAAGTTGCTGCTGGGTGTCTTCTGCTTGCTGATTTGAGACTGCCAGATCCCTCTGCAGTTGATTTACCTCGGCTACACTCTGACCGAATTCCCTATCCAAATAAAAACAAACCCCAAAGTAAAATCATGCAGGAAGAACGTTCCCCAGAATGAAACTACTAATCTGGATCTTTGTTCTAGAATAAATAAACTCAATAAGAAAGAAATTTTGAAGAGGAAAATATTTGCCACCAACCTTTTCAATTCCTCTTGCAGTTCCTCAGCCATCTCTTCGGACTCGATCCTCTTCTGTCTCTCCACGCCAGCAAGCTCCTGCTGAATTTTAACCTCTGACCTAACATGATTGACTTCTTGCTGAAGTTCCTCCTTCCTGTTTTGCAGCTTAGCAATGGTGTTCCACGCCTGGGAAAGCTGTGGCTCTAGATCAGCTCTGTTGTAATGTAAACAAATAAAGTAAAGTGTTGAGCTTTCTCCAAACTAAAGTACCTCAAGTCAATAACAAATATTGTTTGAAAGTATACCTTGGAATCCGTCTGCATTAAAAATCATCCACTTAATAATTATCTACCAATAAGGTACTCAAGGCGCTTGAACAAACAGAAACATTTAAGGCAGGTTTTGTTTTGTTTTTTGATTATGAGATCGATTTATATAGTAAGTATTTTATAAAGGTTTACAAGGTGCTGTGGCGCATTCAGCCGCCACTGCCAGAGACACTGTGGTAAACCCATTCTCTTAGAGCTAAGTGTAACTGGGTTCTCGTACGCGCATTTAAACAACACATGTGACCTACGCTTTTTTGTCCCATCTGAAGGACAAAGTAACAATGGGCTGTTGTCTTGCTTCAGGACGCAAGTGTAAAGACTGGGACTCAACCCCATGCTCTGCTGAACAGAAACCCCAGAGCTTGAGTCCGGCGAATCCACTTCTCAGCCACAACATGCCAATGGCTATTGAATGGAAGTTGCACTCTGTCATACACAGTGCACACTACAAAGATAGTTCTGTGCACAGCTTTGCCACCATATATATACATTGTATAGACCATTCTCAGATGTCGCCATTTGTTATCGTTCCCCATGCTGGAGTATGCGCACATCACACACACACCTTACTAGAACTTGCTCAAACATATACTACAAAATGCAGCGCTGGATGGCACTGCGTGTCTATATATACGTATCCTACAGACCCCCTGTGTTGCTGTAGAAATGTGATTCAGTGAGAAGGCTTTATACACAACCCAAATGGTTCAGAACGGTTGGTCATTTTATTGATGGCACCTGTCACTAAGATCAGTAGGGTTGGTCCCTTAAAACCAACATGCAAGTATTACTTTCAAAATGCTGTGGAGTATAGGTTTTTTGTTGCATAGCAAATACAGATTACCAGTATAGACGTCAAGTTACGTTTGTTGATTTTGACTGGTTCCCAACTATGGTTTGCTTAGAAATTGTTATCTAGAAATGTTCAAAGCAGCATCATGGAGAGATACGTGAAAACGATTGTGCAGACTCAGTGGCCCTTGTCATTCCATCTGTCATCTCTCATGGTTCTCCCAAGGACCTGGGGCATTCTGGACCC
>CM021530.1:6410139-6420752 GCA_010994315.2 Pisaster ochraceus
CCTGCAGGGTCTGTTCTCTGAGATCCGTGGCTGATCTTAAATTGTCCAATTCCTGGACGAGCAAAGGGCAAAAAGAAAGAAAAATACAATTTAAGACGGTGAATTGTATTAGAATTTATAAATTAAAAGATAGGAGAAGTTTCAAGAGAATTAGCTCAACTAAAATTTCAAACAATAAATTTGGTGCACATGTTGCCAATCGATTTCATTATGACAGTCTTAGCTCCTACAGAGATACCCCTGTACTCCTGGATGATGAGAAGCAATTATGGTGTATAAATGTCTTGCTCATTGGGCACATATGATGTGACCAACAATTCAAACCTAGATTCTGATGACTCCAGCAACTAGAACTCAAGGCTAGGCCGGAATTACACGGAGGCCATGTCCTCTGTTGCCCCTGGTCTTGCCCAAACGAAAGTCCCCTTTGGAAAATGAAAATGGCCTTGCCCTCTCAAAGATGAAATTCCAGGCCGGAGTCCAGCGTTTCAGACCCCCCACTCAGCCACAACTTCTTAAATATGGGTGAAAAAGAAATGTGTACAAACTTTGTTGCTAACACATACCTGCTGTTTACTGTTTAGCTTGGCAGTGACAGATGAAAGCTCCTCCATAAGCTTTTCATACACGGCATTATTGGCCTCCGAGGTGCTAACCTGCAAGTACACAGGCGCAGATTGTTTTTTTAGTCTGTCTCATTCACTAATTAATTACTTTTTTCTCCCTCTTCCCACCTTTGATTTTGCCGTTTGTTTCCAACCTCTTGTGGTTGAACAAGCCCCTTCCCTCTATCCCCATCTTCATTGCATCCCTTGCTTTCTGCCTCTCTCTCTCTCGCTTTTTAAAATTTTTCCCCACTTGACTGTTTCTGCCGCACCAGTACACCTGTTTATGTGTGTTGTGTTGTGTTGTGTTGTCTTTTAGCCATTGAAAAAGACTACAGTAGGTTCGAAACAGCAGACCATTATCTATTTTTTGCATCCAAAGTTTTCATCTGCACATTTAATTGGTCACATGGTGCCAAAGGTTTAGATTTGCTTTGAAAAAAAAGAGAGGATTTTGACAAAAGAGAAACAGAACTTAGCAAAGACTAGATCGTAGGGTCATCGATTGGTTTTTGTCAACTTAATGCTGATTTATAAGCCAAATGCAGACAAATGTTTGCCAACAGTAGGTTCTTTATCTTGAAGTTTAGGTGTTGGATTGTGCAATCTTCTGGAGAATTAAAATGCTAACATTATGGACGTTTTTTTGTGAACCTGGTTTTCATTCTAAAAATAAAATTGACTTTTGGGGAGTTATGTATGGGATAAAAATATGCACATATTAGATCATCAGTAATATTCAGACACCATTCTGTCTTTGGAAGTTATTTCAAAGTGTCACACTACTGCAAACATAAACACTGAAAATAGGTCAAAAGTGAAGAAATCTTTACATCGAATGCAGAAAAATTTAACATCTTGACAGGAGTAGCTTTGCCGTACTCTGGCAGCGAGACGGAGCTGTTTGATTTCTTCAGACTCGAGACGGAGCTGGATCTTGAACGAGGTGTTTGCACAGCAGGTAGAGGCACTTCAGAGGGAGAGAAAAAATAGATCCATTGATGAATTACAGACAAAGTAATGTCGGACTTGTCTAATATCTGGGTTTGTAAAAAATGTCAAGCTTTTACGGCAATTACGACCGAACTGAGAAGGGGTTATTTGTTGGTGACCAGGATTCATGTAAGAAAGCCTTTAAACAGAAATATTTGCAGAGCAAAAATGAGCAGGAAACCAGCTAAGTTTACTATGATTTTCAAGGTAAGTTGACGGGTTACCTACTACTTCTGCTAAGCAGTGCATCGGCTTTATCAACTGGGCCATGGATATGAATGTAGTTGCAATTTCTTTGCTCTGATAACAAAGTTGGGGACATGGTTTATTGGGATAAAATTCAACAGGATATTTTTTGGAAGACTTCAGAATTTGACCTTTGACTAGAAATGTGTCATTGTCGTACCTTTAGGTTCTTTGAAGCGTTCGGTTTTGTCAAACGCAGCAATTCCACCTGTCTTTTTTTCTGCGCCTTTCACATCGTACAGTCCAACCGGTGGAGCACAACCTGTATGTAGTGGAAAGACATCAAAACATTCAATTAGTTGCCATTCATTTGATGCAATGAATCAATTATTCAAAAACTAGTCAGTATTTAGTAATAATACTACCAACTAAACTAGGCTTCTTCATGATTATAGTAATTTCAGTGTTTTTCAAAACTGTTTTTCTATTCAAACATTGACAATAATATTGTTTTTACCGCCACGGCAGATTGTCTGACCAAAAAAAGAGTAAATGAAAAAAAAAAGAGAACCGAAAAGGGGCTTGTCAAAAACTTAAACTAGTTTGATTGCTAAGTAGTACCCCCATATGCCATAAAAAAGGTGCACCCCCTGAAATGTTACCAAAGTTTTGCACTGATCACAACAATCATCAATGTCATGTACGGAAAGTCCCGGTTATCCTTCCTTTTTTTAAAAATGGTTATTAAAATTTGGCTTTATTTTTCTTTTCTTTTTTTTTGCTAGTTGTAGTAGTGTACTAGTATTAGTAACTAATTTTCTCCATTTTACTAAATTAAATAACCGCAAACTGAATTATTCGAAAACTCAGTGGGCCTACTTCCCTTCAATTTTCAATTAGGATATATAGTCGAACATCCCATCATTATTAACCCAGTCCTAACCTGATCATCATCATGATCAAATTCAAGGGTCCTGATTGTTGCACTCGCAGCTACCTTCACGATGTTGTTTTTTTAGACCGTACCCAATCCAATGATTCAACAATTTAGCTTTCAGTATTTCAGTAGTTGGATAAAAGAAAGTTTCAAATCCAGGTTCCAATTTATTCTCTTTATTACCCCCCTATTCCTGATACGCCCCACCCCTTGATCACAGGACCTTTTTTGTTTGTTTTGTTGTTTGCACCATCATTGAATCAAACACCACCTCCCATCATTGATCAATTAATTAACATTATTTGGAAGAAAGACTTCTGAACTTCATCCATTTTAAAAATAACTGCGAGGTAAAATTGTGTACTTACTCCCGATCTCATTGAATCGCTTTGTTTTAGCCCTCGGGAACGACATTTTGTCACTAAATTCGGCCTCTGTTTACTACCGTTTCAAGCTGCAGTAATCAAAACGACGTGCTTTAAATTCCTGTTGTTTAAATTTGGACCTTGATCATCTGGCGAAGCGCAACCGACCAATCATTGCGTTCGAAAAATTACCAAAAGAGGGCGCTATACACGTTCGCCGTGAAGTTTTGCTTTTTTGGGGGACGTCTGAATTCTCGACGTCTCATTTTATTTTGATCAGGAACTTAATAATTAAGTATAGATAGACTGGAGTTAAAAAAGGAAATGCAGTATGTGTTACGCTTCCGCGGTGTTGTGTGGACGACAAGTTCGTAGAGCATTTAAAGGGTAAATTTCATAGTTTTTCTCCATTTTGTTTTACGTGTACTTTTTACTTGTAAGAAAACGGAATGTGAGTGATGAGGTTTAACACAAAATAACAGTTAGAATGGTTTGTAGAGTCTAAGTTGTTAACTTTATTGAATTTCCAAACGGTGGGTGGAGACTTCGGTTGCATTTCAGGGGCGGGGCTCACCTCACACCCACAAGATGTTGTTGGAGGGGGTGATTTTAGCAATGTTTGGTATAACGTTTCCATTTTAGTTTATAAGAAATGTAGAGAAGATTTCCTATTATCATTCGTTGCCCTTGCCCTATCACCAGTAAATATTTTAAGAGGAAAGAATGCTGCCTGCTCTCTGCTCTGGCAGTTACTTAATACTAGTGTTAGTTGCGACATGGAGGAAGGAAATCGATGATCGTAACCCTCCATCCTCCCGACCGTCGGGAGGATGGAGGGTTACGATCATCGCAACTATCTAGCAGTCTGCTCAGCTCTGCCTGCCTCTCTGCATAAGTTTTCAGTGCATCGGACTTCCTCATTCTTTTTTTCTTGTTTTTGTTAATTTATTTAGAATTATTAAAATAAGGGTAAATTTGTTGAAGTAGGATTTGAGTTGTAAGTTTTAGGCAAAATGAGAAGCTTACTTTTCATGTCGCTGTATCAAGCCGACGAGAAGTGGCGGAGTGTGTTGTCAGCTTGAAAAGATTCATAACCATGGCTACTTAATAATTTACTAATTAGTAATGGGTAATCTAATCTTGGGAATAACGAGTGAACAAAATTGTGGTCAGATTATACATAACACCTGTGAGGGGAACTACATTAATTAATTTAAAAGCCTTCTAATACATCATACATACACAGGGTTTCCCTAGGTTTTTTCAAAATTGTGGGGCATTCTGGACCAAACTTGGTTGATGTTTGGCTGAAGCAAGCTAAATTGAAACAACATAGATAAACAACCAAGATAAACACCAAATAGAAAACATTCCGAAGATCTTCGGAATGTTTTCTATTTGGTGTTTATCTTGGTTTTAAAAGCCCTGCTGTGCAGTCCGGCCGCTCATTCTTTATGGTTTTCTCTTGATGTTTTTGAGAAGAAAAAAATAAATAAATAAATAAATTATTATTATTTTGTTTTTGCGTACTGGCCGAAATTTGCGTGTATCGTATATTATTAGATTTAGGCCATTACATTTCTATTTAAGGTCAGTTATAGGCTTATAGCCTGACTTTGTTGTTTGTTTTTTATGGAGCAATAAATAGTTTAATTCTGTAAGTTGTTGAATTGGTAGATTGAGCGATTGTATATGTAGCTCAACTGTCCACTTTCTCTCTGTCAATGTCGAAGCACAAATCATCAGAGGCGATTATTTTTGTTGGTGTTTCAGGGGCACAGGTACTTGTGATAATCCGGATGGCCCTGATGCTCCCTACGATCGTCAGGAGGATCGAGGGTTACCACAAACCGCAACTTCCTCTGTCACTAAAATACTAACAATAATAGTCTCCTTATGGCAATTATAAGTAAATAACAAATTACCTCAGTGGTGTAAAGACATTTTTGGAAGAATATACATTGAAACTGCGCAGTCTTTAAGATTTATAAAACTTACAGACAGTATATTTCATACAGATAGAAAAGCTAAAATGAAAAAGAGCTCACACTTTCAAGGAAACTCAACATGTAAACTCAAAAGTGTAAATTAAACAAAATAATTAAACATGAAATTAAGATGGTTATTTAACTTTGCAAAATGTTTCTTTCATAGGATATTTATTTTTGTTTCCTTCAATTTTTACAATGCTTTGCACTTTTCAGATTTTACATTTTATTTATCCGATATTGATTTTGAAAGTTAGAGTGTAAATTGTGCGGTGTAAACCAGTAATGTCACAACATTGCATCAGTTTCCTCTGATTGCATATTGCTGCATTTAGCAGGGTTTTAAAATTTGTATTTGAAATGTGTTGCATTTATTTTTATGCATTTGGCAGGGCTTAATCCATTGTGTGAGTCAGGAGAAAATAGTGACAAAACCTTGCACAATTTTCAGCATGTAGTTGGTTGTAACAACCAATGTTGTATTTTTTAGGTTTGGGTTTTCAGATACAGTTTTCTCCAGGTTTGGACATTATTTCAGAGGGAAATATTTCATAGAAAAAAACATGGTTTTAGTAAGAACTTCATAATCAGTAAGCTTTCAGATTTAAATTAAACAATGATGTTTTTTAAAATATATACAGTCAGATTTCATCAAATCTTTTTTTTTTCAGTAATTTTTTTTAGACTAATATATGGGAAGTTTGATTCTGAGGTGTGCAGAGAGCTCAGCTGCTCAATAATTAAAGGAGAGTAGTTAACTATTATTTTTTTCTTAAAATGAAGGCCGGACTGCATTTGCATGCTGCATAACAGTCTTTTTAATAATTCATCAGAAATACAGCGTGTTCTTTGTTCCGCAGTGAATTAACAACTTGTCTACTCATTTGCTTTAAAACAGAACAGCTGTAGGGGAAAACTATGCATGCAGATCCCTGATACAAAGCCAGCGCATAGCCAGAGTGACTGGGTATGCTGAAATAATGCAAACAGGAAACAGCTACTGTTTGAATAATCCCACACACCGCAGATGTGCGCTGTTGTCGGCGGTGTGAACACATGTGACGGAGCCTCATCGGGAAAAGCCTGTTTGTGTGTTCGACAGGAACTACAAGGTCTTGGGTGTACTTAGTCTCAAGCCCGCCATGCAGACTCTCCACGTGTCCGCAATGAACACACTATGATCTTGTTCGGAGGATTTTGTTGACAACTTTGTCTACATGCACGGAACTGTCCGTTCCTGAACCTTCCAAGCCAAAGTTCTTTCAATGCTGCAGGCTTCAAGTTGTTTCATCGTATGAAGAGGGTTGACTAAAAAGTAACCAAAGCTTCTTCTAACCCATAGCCGAAACTATCAGTACTGAAGGAACCGCTCGACTGTTCCGAGACAAATTTCTACTTTTGAAACTATTCAAGTGAATGCCCTAGCGTGGCTCTCCTCAAAGTTTGGAGGCATCTAATGAACTAACCTAACCATAATCATGAGGATTCACAAGCAAAGGATACTCCGCTACCTCGTCATTATATTTCTGCTGTTTTTCTTTGGGACGTTACTGATCAGGCGAGGATCAGAGGACTTTGATAGTGACAGTCTCCCAGGAGATAATGTCAGGGAGAGGAAAGGACATGGAGAAAGCCTCGGGGAGGGTGAAGTTTTACAAAAGGAAATTTTATTACCGAAGGTAAGATGCTTATAAGATTTGTTTAAGTTTGTTTATTTCTCCTCCTTATAGTAATAATGATGGACAATTATATTGCATCATACCTATTGTACTCTACTCAGGGTTGTCACTAGCCCAAATTTAGTGCCGGAGCACTGATCCATGGAACAAAGAAAAATTTACTAGAACGGGACTTGATCCTGCGATTTCCAGATTAATGTGCTGGTGCTCGACCAACTGAACTAACTAGCCCTAGGTTGGCAGTTTCCCAAGCAATTTGACAAAATAGGGAGACCGCCAACATTAGGGATAGATGGCTCAGTTGGTAGAGCGCCGTCACATTAATTCGGAGGTCGCAGGTTCAAATCCTGCTCTAGTCAATTTTTCTTTTTTTCAACCATGGAGCTCCATGGTTCAACCCAAAACTCTTTTAAAATTTATCCAGTCGGTTTCCCTTGTGGTTTATTACTTGATAAACAAATATTTATCAATGTATTAGATTTTGCAAATTTTGTTTCTGGCCCCGTGAAAGTGCAGAGTTAGAAGATCAGTTGGGCCCAATTTCATAGAACTGCTTAGGCACAAAACTACATTGTAAGCACAATAAAATAATGCTTAATACCTGAAGAAAACCATTTAGCAATATTTACTGCTGAAGCAGTTCTATGAAATTCAGCCCAGTGGTGTAGTGGAAATTTGAGCTTGTGGTCAGGCATTTTACCACATTGTTGTGCAACTTCCCCCCCCCCCCCCCCCCCCCCCCCCCCCCCCCCCCCCCCCCCCCGCCTAAATCAACAGCTGTCTTCCTATAAATTAACATTTGTTATCTTAATGTTTTCTCTTTAGTGATTTCATTTTCTTGCAATATAAAACAATCATTTTCACTGGAGTGCTTAATAATAATTATTATTCTGATTGCTGCAATTTGAAATGACCCAATAAATCCTTGACAAATAAAAAATGTATTTTGTTATTTTCTCTAAAACGCTACCGGGAAGTACAATGTATGGCGTGTTTACTGAAATCTGGAGGATTGGACTGAATCCACTTTCACTTTCAGTATTTTTATAAAATGATTGAATGAGTTACCATTAGACGCATGCAAAAAAATATTTGTATGAAAAAATCCTTCTGGAAACACCTGACCTCACTTTACGCACACACTGTACAACAGCTGGATCAGTAAATCATACTTGTGATCAATAAAATATTGATTTTTCATAGCCCATTTGTTAGCAGCACCCTCCTATCCTGGGATTTGCCTGGTCGAAACAAAGAAATTACTCAAGCAGACCAATATCAATTTTTCACTGCTGTCACCAATCTCTATTGTCTTTTGGTTTATTTTAAAAAACAAAATGGTAACTGAAATTATTCTGTCTGTAACAAACATGTCGGCAGATGCGCCGATGCTGTGTTGAAAGATTGCAAGTTCATGTACTTGTCATAAAAGGGCAAAGAGGACTTCTGTACTCAAATAATAAATCTGTGCCATTACACCAATCATTGACACTTTGAAATTCCCTTCACTTTTGTTATCCTCAATAATAAAATGTAACCCTAAAAAAAGTCTTTGAATGATTGATGCACTTCATGTTATCCCGCAATCTGTTTGTAGCAACAAAGGGCTGAAATTTATGGGCTTGTAGCTCAAACTTTTAGTAAAAGCCAACATTTGAACAGAAATTTCTTTTAGATTAAAGATATTACACTATTACGTAAGGTGTTATTATTCAGTTGAAAAGGACAAGACAGCTGGACTTGTCCGGATCGTGAATTTACTGGCTGAACGCTAAAATCACTGGCCTTGAAATGGGCCTGCACGTAAGAATTTCAATTTTGAGCCCTGTGACAACAAGTGAATGCATGCATTACATCGACAGGTTAGTTCTGTGCAGTTCTGTGCGTGGTTGTGGCACCATCATGCAGTTGAATGGTTTCAAATAGTCGCTCAACACTTTGGAAATTTACATCAGGAAACAGAAGGCTTGAATGCAGAAAATTCAAAATTCAAAGTAAAATGCTTAACCCTATTAACTCCCTGAAATTACAGTGGAGGAACCTTCCTCAATCCTCCAAAATCAACCTGTTATGAGTGTATACCGCAGATTTCGGGCATGACTGGCAAATGGGGTTTCTACAAAATAAGCATCCTCGTCCAAAGTTTTAGTTTTGTTTCAATGTAAATTGTAACAAATTATGTGTTTTAACATAAAACTTGAATTTGCATTAATAACAAATTACTATAAATACAAGAATATGTATGAATAGAATTAAAGAAGATTTGATACCATAGAAAAAATGGAGGCTTCATTCAAGCTCTCTCATTTCGATGGGAGCAAGACTTGCACAGTCTGTTGGCGCCGTGTACACAATAAGGGTTCAGGATCTTCTCTTGCAACAGCATGTAAACGGCAGTCCTTTTGCCGTCCAGCGTTTTGCAGTCGAGACTCAACAGATTGAACAAAAAGCAGGCAAATCTAGACAGCCCCCTGCAGTATTTTTTAGCTGGGCATCTGTCCAAATATTTTGACAAACCTATTAACAGGGTAGAAAGGAACACGTCTGATTGAAGTTGTTTGAGTGGTCAAAAGGACCGAGAGAGTTGCAAGAAAAATACTTTATTTTTATCTTTACATTCATGTACGCGTGCACCACGATCCTTTGTCACATCCTGCTAAATCGCTCAGGACATTTTTCAATGCTCTTCAGTGAATAACCCCCCCCCCACACACAAATGCACAGTGACTTCTTGAGATTAATCTGAGAGTCCTTAAGGCAGTCCTCTGACACAGTCATGGTTGGTGTAGTGGTGTCTGGTTCAAATCCCACTGGGGCACTATGTGGATTGTGTTTGCAGTCCCTGCCTGATTGCGTCTAGGTTTTCCCCTCTATAACTCTCTGGAAATTTTCTCCCAAATCTAAAGCTGAAACTTCCTTTATTGTCTTTCCTTCTTTTGGTTCTTGGGTAGTGATTAAGTTGGCATTGCTGAGAGTCCTTGGCTTCACAACCTTAATTAATACATAAAATGAAAAGAAATGTATTCTAACATTGTTATCGTTCTCTTTTAAGGTTAACCAGCAGCAAGATAGGCCACCCGGTGGTGGCAGACAATTTCAGAATTTCGCCGTAGGCGAACAAGTATTGAAAAAGAAAGATTGGCACAACTATGAGAGACTTGATGCAGAGAAACTAAAAATAGGTTTGTAATTTGGACAATAATTCCCAGAGAATTTTAACCCTACAGCCACCCCTTTTTTTAATTTCGCACTTGATGTGATTTTTCTGTTGGAAAATGAACAATCAGAATGTGGGATAAATCTCACATTAACCTTAACCACCCTCAACTCATCAAAATTCAACTGCATGTTTGGGGACTGCACTAGTAAACGATAACTTGGTGTATGACTTCAAGCATACCACCACAATCTGAGCCAAAATCTTTTGGTTTGTTTGTCTGTTTAGATGATCTTCCCAACAAGGGAAATCGACAAAGCTCCCACAAAGGAAACATAAACGCTAAGCTCGCAATAGCCAATCTCTCTTTAAATACAAACATTGGTTTAGCGTCTATGATTATGAATTGCCCAAATCAATAAATTGTGATTCAGTAACTAGAGAGCAACACTTATGACTAGTCATTTGTGAAACCAGCGGTAAGCTAAGCAGGATTCGAACCCAGAACCTTGCGATTGCAATTTCCTGCAGTCTAACCACCTGACCATGGTGACGTTGACATTGTTAGGGCATCGAGTTCACCACCTGGATTTGGATTTTGTTAGACTGGGGAAAGATCCT
Organism: Pisaster ochraceus; assembly: GCA_010994315.2. Taxonomy (NCBI): domain Eukaryota; kingdom Metazoa; phylum Echinodermata; class Asteroidea; order Forcipulatida; family Asteriidae; genus Pisaster; species Pisaster ochraceus. The sequence continues at coordinate 6,420,671 of CM021530.1, forward strand.
AGTAAACCATCCAGGGGTCGATTTCACAAAGAGATAAGACTAGTCTATCCTATCTCCTAGCATTGCCTAGGACTAGTCCTAA
>CM021530.1:6481790-6500926 GCA_010994315.2 Pisaster ochraceus
CCATAAGGAACTTGTTAAAATTCTCAGCATAATCATTAAAAAAAAAAGCAAGCCCAAAAAGTTGCATTTCTTTTAGTGCTGAGCAACGTGACCATTCATCACAGCACTTTTATATTTCCCCATCACTCTGACCCAAAGTTAAACTGGACTGAAGAAAAAAAAGAATTCACTCCTTTTGTTTTCCTAATTCACTTCCACCAAAAACAAACAAAGTAAGGATGTGCCCCCTCATAACAACCTTCGAAGTCACATGGGGTCACGAGTGCCTAGAGGCAGTCTTATCCTCCCTAGATGTCTCGAGTCTTTGGGTGGTCCTCTCCGGAGTCCCACCACAGAGGGCCACTTCCTACGTACCCTCCTGTCAAACAGGTCTTTTCCTGCTGTAGTCTTGTTCTCAAGACCTTTGCATCCGTCTTTGTGTAAAGTGTACAAACACTCAGGCTACAGAGGGCGCTGTATTTCATAGGAGTTCATTGACTCCATCTAGAGTTTTAGTACAAAAAGTGCAGCATCTCTCTTTAGCTTTTGATCGGTGATTTACAGTCCACATCATTAGCATTAGATAGATAAAGTCTGGAACCAAGACTAGTCCAATTGTGACCTTTATTATAACTATGAAGGATTTTTCGGCCTCCGTATTTTTTTGTTCTATTACTTTTGTTCCTGTCATATGTCAAATGTACCTATACTTTGATTATTTTGGGAAAAAATAAATTATAGCCAGAAAGGAGCAAAGATCTACTGGCAATTAAAAAAATTCCCCCCTTACAAAAATACCTCCTCTTGGAAAAATGTGTTTTCCGGTGAAGGATGGGATTTATAAACAGAAAAATATGGAGTATTCTTCAGGGATTGTTTTGTTTATCCATCTCAACTTCTCTAAGCTCTGACTTTGTGGGTGGAGCGGAAAATACCGCCATGGTGGTGTGGGTCTCTCTGTCAGTGAGTGAATCCCATAGGGGTACAATTTGCAGCGTGGGAGGGAGATTAGGGACCTGTAAGTCTCTCTCTCTCTTGCTATTTAGCTTTCTGTTTATTTTTATTACCATTTTCCCCCCAAAATGCTGCACATAAATTTGATTTGTTTTTCTTTTTAAAAAATTGTTTTACAGTGATATGTTTAATTTTATTTCGTAATGTTGTTGTGTTAATCTTTTCAGTGGTTATTTGAGCTCTTAATTGTTCAATTAAAGACATGGGCCCAATTTCATAAAGCTGTGATGCAGAAAATACTTCTTAGCAATTTTTTTTGCTAAGCATAACTTTAGTGGGGTACCAGTCACAACAATGTAAACATTATGGAATTTTTGGATGGCAGCCTGTTTCTGCTAGGCATACTTTTTCTGTGCTAAGCAATTTTTTGTTCTTAACAGCTTTATGAAGTTTGATTGCAATAAGATTGGTAACCATGCGATGTAAACAGAGATCACGGCCTCTGTAGCTTTGTAATTCCAGGCCTGCATAAAAAAGAGGCTTATTTTGATTGTTGTAATCCAAATAAGCGAAGTGGTTTTGGGGTCATCATATACAATTTTTCTGACTTCAACAGTATTTTAGTTCAATACATTTCTCCGGAGGATTGGTATTTATATGAACTTTATAATCAGTCAGCTTTCAGCTTTCAAACTACTCAATTGTTTTGCTGTTGTTTGTAACTAAATAATCCTGTGCTTTGTCTTAACAGGCGTTACTCCGACCTGGACGCCTGGATCGCATTCTCTACGTTTCTCTGCCAGACGCTCAGACTAGAGAGGATATTTTCCGCATCCAGTTCCGAGGTATGCCCATCGCTCCAGATGTGGATGTGAACCTCCTGGTGGAGAAAACAGAAAGTTATTCTGGGGCCGAGGTGAGATTCCGTTTAGTTTCTTACCAGTTTTGTGAACTTTTTGGGTTTTATTTCCTCTTGTAACCAAAGAGACTCCTTCAATATGATGAGGTCTCTTTCGATTTCTTCGTTTATTTGGTTACTTTTTTTTACAAAGACATTTTTAAATATATTTTTTTATGCGAGTTTGCCCTGAACAAGGCTTAAAAGCCACTCGTGGTAAGGGGCTACAAGAAACATGTAAGATGAAAATAACTCGGGCGAGCTGAAGTTAGGAGTTGACAGTCTAGATTGTAGGATGGAGGGAAACATGCGCCAGGCAAGGAGTTCCAAAGAAACGCAGTACGTGAAATAAAACTGCTGGAATGGCTCTTGGTTCTCAGCAAAGAGAGAGTGTATGGGCGAGAACAAGTAGAAAGTCTGCTTTCACAGTCCCACTAATGAGGAATTGCAGGTTTGCAAAATGGAAATATTGGTATATTTAGTCATTTCATGAAAATCTCTCCTTTGAAGAAGTGGTGGCACTGAGAAGATTAGCTTCTCCTTTTTCTTGTTGTTGTTCTTCTTGAAGCTTGCCCAGTTACATGATGGAAAAAACCTGTGAAAGCATGTTGAGCAGAATGACAATAGGTTTTTGGCCCCAAAAGAAGGAGAATAAAAGGTCCAACATTGTCTTGGCAGGAACTGCTCTCAAACTTGAAAAGCTACGTTTAGTTGCGAATACTTTGTGTGGCTTTCTCCTGCATATTTTTTTATCTTTTTTTGGTACATGTGTTCGCATTTCCATGTATTACTTTTGGTTAAGCTTTTTCTTTGTGGTAAAGGTTGAGGGTTAGAATCCCACCCAAGAACTTTTTTCTCCACAGGGCTCGGAGAAAGTACTGAGTATACAGCACTCAACTCACATTTGGTGTATTTAATCAGCAAATTTAAAACCTGTAAAAAAAACATTCAAATCTATTTTTGAAAAAGTACTGACTTTCCTGTTGTGAGAGCCTGGAGAAGAAAACGGGTAGTTTTTAAACAAGCTTTGTGGTTAGAACATCCAACGTGTCCCTGTATTACTCAGCGAAATCAGAATGAAGGCTCTTGTCTGAAATCAGACAGTGTCATTCCTCATCACTGGTGAGGCTGTAACGACTAACAGCATCTTCCTCTGTCAAGACGTAAACAATGGGGCTGCTAATCAGGACTGGAAATTCCTCTTTAAGATGCACACTTTCCTTCCCCCCTTGTGGTTTTCCTTCCAGGTGGTGGCGGTTTGTCGCGAGGCCGGCCTCTCGGCCATGCAGGAGGATATCGGCATAGACTGCATTCACCCCCGACATTTCCTGCAGGCTCTCCAGACCGTCGGGCCGCGTACTTCTCATCAGCTCATACGATTCTACGAGGAGTATCAACATAAAAGTGGCCTTCACAGTATATGAAGAGAAATAATGTTTAATTTTTTGCTGATCTGGAGCAAATAATTCATTCAGTAGTTTTCAACTTGTCTTGGTCACAAAATCTTTTTTTGTTTTGTTTAATATTGTACAATATTACTGGGAGGCACTTTTGTAAGCAAAGACAAAACAATCGGGGAGGAGAAATTTCAGACTTTTTTTTCCGAATTCAGACCTTTTTAAATTGCTTGGGAAACAAGAAGTGCTGTAAGTTTCTCTAAATTAAATCAGTGTCTTTGATCTACTTCTCAAGCAATAAGGAGACTGTTCTGAAAAGCACCTTGGAAGCTCTAACTCCAGGGGTTGCCACAAGGTGGGAAGGACGTCATTTCAATGAACCTCTTATGATCTGGATCCAAGTTTCAGACTTTTTGTCAGCAACGACTCTCACACCTGAACAACGGAAAAAGGAAATCAACCTTTTTTCCTTTTAAGCCTCCTTCTTTGATATTGATACTATCTGTACTTCTTCACTGTCTTCTTTGAAAAGCAACATTGATGTGATGTTTCCATTTGGATGATTTGCTGTCTGTGCAATTCAGATTTACATTCAGATCTCTGGGAGTCAAGTCACCAGCCAGATTTCTGTCAGTACCAGTTATGCATAATGTTCAACCTTTTTTTTTTCTTCTTGAACAATATTATATTTTTCAGAAACATAGAAGTGGAGTACAATTTCGCGTGAAGGAAAAAAGTCTGTCACTTTTTATGTCCTTCATTAAAAGTCATAGTTGTATTCAACAATTTTCATGAGAAGTTTTGAGAAATTAATTGTATTGTCATCGGATATGGGGCTCAAACAAGATCAAAAGAAATGTTCAGATATCTACAGAAAGTCATCATCAGTTTCTCAACCAAATACATTACTACTTTGCACCTATGGTGGTGGGTTTTTTGTTGTTGTTTTTTTTGGCAATGAAAAATAAATAAGATTACAATCCAATTTAATCTCTCTAGGATTACAGGTATACTGATACTTATTATACCTTTTAAAAATGAGAAATTACTAGTACTTAAAATCACATTTTCAAAAGTGATTGTAAATATTTTTTACAGTCTTGGGACATTTTCAATTAAATGCAAAAAGCATTTATGATGCAACTGCCACTTGCATGATATTCTTCCTATTTTGGTCTGATTTACGATTTGTTTTGCCATTTTAAAATCAGAAAACTGCGATTAAATAGCCTGAAAGGTCTATTAAGGCCTACCCACCATATGTAGGTCACCCCGTGTACCCAATGAAATGTTCCTAGCCCCCCCCCCCCAAATGTTACCTGCACTTATTGAGTTACAGCGCCCTCTCTTGTTGTATTTGTACACTAAAGTGATCAGAGCATCAGCTCACACAACCCACTAGGCAAAACTATTACACCAGCGATGAAATTACATTGATCCATTATACTTAACGAATCAAAGGGAAAACGAACAAACATAAAGTAAACACAATTTACTAAGAGTAAGTCTATCATGCGTCACGTCTGGTCTAAACCTGTTTCGTATAATAACTTTGTTACTAATAGGTTTTTTTGCCTGCCTTGTCTGCCTGCCTTTCTACTGTTACTGTCCGTTTCTGTTGGATTTGTTAATGGCTGCAGTTTATTGAGCACACATAGCAAGGACCAGCCATGAGCGATGGCACATCCTTCTCTTTGACAAGAGATGCATTGGTCTGCCTTAAAAACTCGTCTAGTTGTCAATAATCAATCGATAACAATAACTTATGAAGATTTGAAGGAAGAAGGTGAACATTTTAGAAGCTCAAGGTTCAAACTTCCTTAGCGAGTAGTTTGTTTTCATCAACTTCATTTCTACTACAAACTTCGTCTGGTTCAGTGAGACGAAATGAAGAAGTGAAAATGAAAGTGCGAACCTTTTTTTCGTTCGTTCAGAAAATGAAAAGCCTGAGATATTTGAAGTGAGATGTCATTACTGGTTTGGGAACAGACATGGGAGCAAGGAATTTCTTCATACATGCTGCGTCCAAACTTCATCTCCCCTTCAAGATCAAACGAATGGAAACCAAGATGGAGGCGAACAAATAGTCTGGCCCTCTTTTTTGGCAATCAGCTTTCATGATTGCATGGGGTTAAGAGACCATGATAAAAATGTGACGCGGCTGAGGCTTGACAGTGGAATGAGGTTTACGGGTGACACATTATTCTCATCTGAGTGGAAAAGAAGAGTTGGCTGTGGCTCTGGAAAAAAAACCGAGGTTGTGCAGGGATGAGAAATGTCAGTCTTTGATCTCAGTTCAGACTTTTAAAAGTCTGTCTGGTGAACAAAACAAATGCTGTATTTATTTCAGCATGCTCTTTGATCTACTTCTCTATAGTACTGGGGATACTGTTCCCAAAAGCTCCTTGAAATAACTCAACGGGTTGTTACCAAAAGGTATAGTCATTTCAATGTAGGTTTACCTCCTAAGATCTGGATCCCAGTTTCAGACTTTTTGTCAGCAGTGACTCTCACTCCATGGTTGTGAGAAATTCTCGAGATATTTTGGAGAGTCTGTGTACTGTAGGAATAGGAACAGGCTAGGTGTTAAGTTGTCATTATTAGTATTATGTTATAAGTTTAGTTTAGTTTAGTTTAGTTTAGTTTAGTTTAGTTTAGTTTAGTTTAGTTTAGTTTAGCTAGAGGGCATTAGTATACATTACCCGAATCCCCGTTCAAACCGAATCAATTGACTACAAGAGGAACAGAGTCATATCGGGAAGCTATACAAACAAAAAACCTAAAACAGAAAAAGTATATTACATAGGCCCCTATAGAAAAATAATCAAGTGGATCTGCCACCAATTTGTGTAAAAGCTTTAGAACTTGTACCCGGGTGAAAAATCTAGCATGAAAAGAAACTTTCTAGATCAACCGGTGCTTCGTGTACTTTACTGAACAGTGCACGTAACCCAAAATAAATATAGAGGCCAATTTCCCAACCCCTGCCAGCCAACTGAAGCAAGGTGGGAAGCTGTATTCAAATAGATTGGGAAAATACCCGTGCCGTACCGGGGACCTGCGAAGAATTGAACGCATACACCAAACAATTGACATTCACTGTGACACAATAGAAGTTCCGGATGTTTAGTCTATTGGCAGAAAGAAGGAAAAACATATATTTATTAGTGGTCACGTTTTTGGGTGTTTTTTTTTCTCTCACTCTCTTTCCTCCAGAAGTCTTTTCACTGAGTTATTTATTTTGTTTTCTTCTTTGAGTGTGTTGAGTGTAGTGACAGGGCGTACACAGGATCAGTGTGTGTGGTTGGGGGAACACACGTGCACGGACGAAACTCGAACTTTTTGTTCGCGCGGGAAAAAACACGGCTTGAGGAAGTCCCGGTGGAGTCGCTGAGGCAGATGTAACGCAACTGTATTTGTGATATCCCCCGTGTGAGGAACCCACCGGCGCGCTCGTCACTCGCCCCTGCATTTGATTTGGGCTGCTGCCAGGTGCGATTTCTGGCAGTTTCCGTGTTGAGGAGGTTTTTTTCCCCTCGTTTCTCTCTTTCTCTTCACACAATCCCAGAAGGGCTTGGTTCCGAGCAACACAGTTTGGTTTGCAGGGGTTAGGTGTACTTTTGCGGTGGATCCTGACGCTCAACTGTAAAAACATGGCCTGGTTTGTCAAAAGATTGGTGTTGGATGGGAATGGAATACTATCACAGAGTGTGAATCTTGGGACAACTTTGTTGTCAAGTAAGACAGCATTAGGGAAACAAAGAACATTTCAACTTGCATGAAAAATTGAAAGCTGTCTGCCTTAAAGGGCTGGTATACGTTTGGTAATCACTCTTAACATTTATGGCAACAAGGATTGAACTACTGCAGCTTTTGATAGTGTAAAGCATTTTGAGAAACGTTTCGACTTAGAAGTGATGTGGTTATGTTAAAAGAAATCAGTTTTTAAGGCCCCAAAATTTGAACCTGGGAATTTTTACTGTCAGATACGATTCTCAGTTTGTGTATATACTATTCCTTATAATATAGGGAGTAGGCCTATTCTTCACACACGGACATATTTGCTCTGGATTTTCGGCGATATCACAAAAAAGCGACCAACTTTTGAAATGAATTTCTTTTTGAAACATATCTACATAAATATATATGATAAAAACAATCGAACGGTTCAAAAAATCAAAGGTAGGACCCTATACTTTGCGTTTAAACTTTATAGTTAATGCATAGGACCTGTTTTGTTTTAAATATGTTATTTTGTATTACTTTGCAACTGACCATGGCGTCATCGGATGTGTGGTTTGGTTTAGCCTCATTTCTGGTTTGGTTCATGCATTGAGGAACGAAAAAGGTGCATGGACTCGGTAGATGACTTGGAAGACGCACCTGGTGACTCAGCTCAGAACAATGCTCTTTCAAAAGACAATATTGCTCAATTTAAAGACCAGGCTGTGTCGAGCCCTTAGGGAAAAATTGTGGGAAATTTCGCAATAAATTGATCGTGTTCAGCCAGGCATAAGAAGGTACTACAAACACCGTAGTAGAGATGTCACTCTGGGGTGAATGATGAAAGTCTGAATGACTGTTTTTACTCCGAGTTGGTTTAATGGTTTTTAAATTGCAGAAAATGCGCCCTCTATCGACCATTCCTTGTTACATTCATGATGTCAAGATGAGGTAAAGGATTAATACTGTATGGATATAACTGTTTGTCTTTCACTTCTGGAGATTAGGCTAATCTGTTTCCCTCCAGTGGTTCCTTTTTTAGTCCTTTTAGTGCGCCGGTGTTGTTCGACTTTTCTCAATGGGAACAAATTATTACAGCCTTCAGAATGGAATATGGAACAGGCATGCAACTTTTCAGCTGATCAGCTGATTTCCTCTTTTTTTCTTTACTAGTACTGCCATAGAAAACTGAAAAACACTGTACAAAGTTAAGTGTGGTTGGCAGTTTCCTCTTTTTTCACAATTACAAAGTTGCATGTCTGATGGAAGCAAACAATTTGAAGATCTTTGACCGGAGAGATAGGAAGGGGAGGCCGCAGCACCGGGCTCAAAAACCAAAACCCACTTTCGCAACAAGGCTCCTTCGATTACAGGGAAATCTAACCGTTTTTGTCTATGTGTGTGGCACTTGTTAAACAGGCAAGTCCACGGACTTCATGCCGCGTACTTAGAGGATCCGTGTACATGTAAATACCAGCGGCATGTTTAGTAGGATAGCCATAAACCATAACAGAGTACGGATCATAAACCAAGATCCTTGAACCAACATGGACGTATGGGTGGTCGAAATACTAGGCTGTCCAACAAGGTACCCCGCTTTGGCGTGTGCTGAAGACGGGACGGGGGATGTCAGTGTCTTCTTGAAGCCAATGTCCTCTCTCCCCATCGAAAAAAGGGATTCTTACTGTGTTTATCATACCAAATCCTTTTGGTGACATTTTGACTCTACCAAAGGTCCCACACGAGCTCAGTCAATATCTACTCGTGTATTATATTTCCCTTCATCCGTTCACACATCGGTTTGGCAACTACTTTTTTTACAGTCTTTGGTACATCGGTCACTCGAGGCCGAAGCATGTTTTTTTGAAGCTTTTTGCAGGGATTTACCATATTAGTAGGCATGCTTTGGAAAGAGCGTCGTTCTAGTTCCAAAAGGTATGAACATTTTTGTTGCAGTGACTGTTCATGTTTCGAAGAAACGTGAGTGGGTCGCAGCAGTTCTGGGTCGATTATAGCTCCATGATTTCACAAAGCACTAAGATTTTGCTTAGCAATTAAGATTGATGTGCACTTCTAGATATCAATTTTAACTCTTTGTGAAATCGAGCCTAGCCATTAAATCGAGTGCGTATTGTTCAACCATGCAAGGCTATTTTAAGAAATCGGGCAGGAATCGGACCACGTCCTCAGGATGACGCCAAATCAAATTCATGCAGGGATATTTCTCGGGTTGTTTGGACACGAGCACTAAAAACGTTAAACGAAAACCATATCGAACTTTTCGAAAGTATGGTTTCGACTCCGGCTCTGGCTTCAGTAGGCTCATGGAGGAAAGTTTAGGCTTCAGTAAAACATGCGATTTTGATACGGGGCTTTAAACAGAGGTAGACGGAACCTGAGCTTGAGCCAAAGCCAAAGCGATAGGTTCGAAAAGGCCCATAGATAAACCAACACTAAAGAAAAATGGCTGCACTGTGACGTAATTCTTGACACGACTTTGAATTTGAGAGTTAAGTTTGAATCGCCCAGTGAGTCTTGTGTATAAGTAGTGAGTCTGGTTAAAAATTAGACTGGCTTTGACCGTTTGTACAATGAGTTTTGTTTGTGTATTTTTGTCTATTAATAACGCGGACAAAAAGTGAAAGTCAAGGGAACGTACGTGGCGTTCCCGTCCGTTAGGGAGTCAAGTTGATTGATTTAAGCCCGGAAGTAAACATCGAATAGCTGTCAAATGCCTACTGACATGATGCTTACAAGACCTGCTGGACTGATTCCTTAACAATACACACTAGTCTTAAAATAATTGACGCTGTCTATCAGAGAGTAAATGCTAGTCTCTACCAAGGCTCCGGGACTCGCAATTTGCAGGCAACCAGTCTTAGCTCCAGAAGAGAAACACATCATGTGGAGAGTGTAAAAAAAGGTTTTTTAATGCTTTGAATGTTACGAAAGTATATTTATTTTTGCATGCACTACATGTTTGTTGCCTCCATGTGTCACTTGTAGTTATAAAAGTATACGAAAAGGCCCTCAATCACGGGCACGATGTGATTTTGCAACCTCGTACCCGTCCCCAGAACACCTGACGTCACACAACGCAGAACGGCCAATTGAAAAAAAGAAGAAGAGTAAATTCGACGTAGGTCGTCCTTTTTGACGTAATGATTTACCATGCAACAATCATCTCTGTGTAGATTTCTTAATAGCATGCAACGTAAGAATGACGACGCCTTGAACCAAGACTAAGAGGTCGGAGGGTTCTGACTTGGGGAGTCGACGCTGGAACGAAGATTAACGATGGACCACTTGAAGTTGTTTGTAAATCGGAAATGCTGGGACAAAATGGTTTGTTATGAGATGACCAACATACCGTAGGGCTACGGACACGTATCACTCAGTGATGACCGGCGGACATAGGGATGACCGGCCGGTGACCTCTAACCTAGAGTTCAACTTGAGATCCGGTGTGAAGTGAGGAGACGCAACTGTTTGTCAGGCATCATTTTGATAGACAGATTGGATATATGGTTTGACGGTGGTGGGTCCTTTTTCCAGAGAATGACCCGCTCTACTTTTACCGAAAATGTTAATGTCCGATGTCCACCTTTTGTTTTGTACAAGACATATAAGACCATGCTTAACCAGCTTTGTTTTCCTTCTGTTTTTCTGTTTTTCGGGGGGGGGGGTGGGGAGTGGTGGATGTCCGGGGAGCAAGGGGACAAGACCTAGTTTGTTGGCAATTTTATTTGTCGAACCATTCATGTGTGCATTCTTTCAGTCTCATTTGGGTAAGGGGCGTGGGTTCTAAGTGATGAAGGTCGGGTGTGGTACCCCAAAAATCCCTTCTGCCCCATCACTTGCCGCTTATTTCGGTTGCCGCAAACGACTCAAGCCTGATATGAACATGCATTAAAACCCATGACAGAACGTACAACTCATCGTTTCCAGTAAAACATGATCCCACGATAAATTTGCTGTAACTTTCACTGGTGGTTGGTTTTACGGGGGAAAATAGGATTGTAATAAACTTAATCTCCCAAATTTAATCTGCCGGCGACTCATCGATTGGATTTTAATAAATTCATGAAGTCACAACGCGTGGACGGTCGGCGCTGCCGTTTCAAATAGCCTTTAAAAGCGAACAAAAGTGGGGATATTTTAGTCCGTGATTTGCTGCTCTAAAAACCTACATCCCACGGTTTGATCAAATTGCTTTCAATGATATTGATTCCCCCCTTCGGAAGTGCCTCTCCAAGTATTAAAAATGAAATATTGAATGGCCCCCAAAAATATATATCATTCAGGTTTGTTGTTTTACATGTACCAGATAGGAAATAACGCAGGGGTTTCTTTTGAAGAATTTTGTCACGCACCGGCCACCAAGGCGCCCTTTATACAGTTTGCACAAAACCATAAATTTCTATAATTCCATTTTATCCATTGGCGTAATAATGTGAACCAGTTGAAAAGGCTTTTCAACGTGTATTATTGCGTGTAAAGAAAGAAAAGAAAGAAAAGGGGGCTTTTGGTTTATGAATATTACTTTGTCCTTCAAAATAATCTTGCAGGATTGTAACCCCGGGGCCTGCAGCTTCATCTATAAACTCAGTGAAACTCACACTGAGAGAATGACGGGACGGGATACGGTGTATTTTCAAAAGCCTGGGGCAGCGGAAAAGATTTATAATGTTTTCTCTAGGCGAGCAAAATTTAATGGGTGTAGCTGTCAGGCTCTTGCATAAAGGGCTTTCTGCGGGGGGAATTTCAAAGGAAAGCTGAAATTTTAGCAACCGCCATCATGGATTTATGTGGATATATTGAAGGATTGTGATTTATGGTGTGGTTTTGCGTATTCTTTGGTGATTATTTTAAGTGGTGACAAAATCAACAGTGGAGCTGACAAGTGATACGAAACCTGATGGATCTCGAGGACAATAACGGCTTGAGCTGTCATTTTTGTGTGTATGTTATAAACATAATGACTTTTTTTCATTGAGCAAGGGTAATCGAAGCATCTTTTGTTATATTTTGTGAAACTAAAGAGTTTGCTCTGCGCCTTTACATGTTTTTTATAAGTGCAATTTGCATAATAATAATATGGCTGCAACAGGCACTCCACATTAGTTTACAACGGTGAACTCAGTTTACCATACTGAACAATCCACCGCACCACCCCACCCACTCACCCACTCTGGAACTCCAAACCAAAGATTAGGTCTCATGTAGGGCTCCGAGGGCGCTCTTTAATCTTTGCTCCAAGCTGCCTGCAGGGTGCACCACACTAAATAAACTCCCATAGCAACCAATGCTAAATGCTAAATATTCAAAAATACTCAACAAAATATTGTAAGTCTCCAAACCTCTTGAAAACCAATCAAATATATTTTCAGACAACTTAACTTCAGATTTCTTTACAATTTTTGGCAGGTCGTTTGGAATTTTTGCTAATTACCCTCAGAAATAAACACTCCCGAAAATGTGTTTTTTCCCAAACCGAATTGCTGCCAGTTCTCATGAGGCTCTCCAATTCCCAAGCCAAATTATGACCAACTTTAAAGCCTAAGTTTATCAAATCTCCTCAAAAGTTGAAACACATAACCCCCAGGTTGTGATAGATTCTTATAATTACACACTCTATTTATTGCATGACCTCCAAAACGTTATAATTACCACACAAACGAATTATGGGTATATACAAATTATGATAATCAGCTTGGCTCATGAGGTTTGGCCTATAATTTTAGTGTGGTGCACACCTACAGCGCCACATCCAAGGGTGCACCACACTAAGTAAACTTCCATAGCAACCAATGCTAAATGCTAAACTGTCAAAAATACTCAACAAATATCGTAAGTCTCCGAACCGCTTGAAAACCAATCAAATGCATTTTCAGACAACTTAACTTCAGATTTCTTTACAATTTTTGGCAGGTCAGCCGTTTGGAATTTTTGCTAATTACCCCGGAAAAAAACACTCACCCCCCCCCTGAAAATGTGCTTTTTCCCAAACCGACTTTCTGCCAGTTTTCATGAGGCACTCCTCAAATTCCCAATCCAAATAGGACCAACTTTAACGCCTAAATTGATCGAATCTCCCCAAAAGTTAAAACACAGAGCCCCCAGGCTGTGACAAATTGCTATACAAATTGCATGACTCCCAAACCGTTATTATTCAAAAGATTGTGAGGGGCTACTAATTATGATGATCAGTTAGGCACATGAATTTTTGCCTATTTAGTGTAGTGCACCCTCATCGGTAGGCTGGGGGTCTTCAGCTCCCTCCAGCGGCCTTCCAGTTTTGTTGAAATGTATTTTGTTTTATTTTTGTTTAAACCTTCTTTTCTGATTTTGTGTTTTACACAAGCCCATCCCCATCTCCAAGCTCCAACCCCTTCACCCGCTGAGGGCAGAATTTATAACCCCCAACGATTATGTTTCTCGGTGCGCCACAGCCCCGCCTACCCCTTCTTCTCTAGTCACATTCACCTCGAACAACACTTACGGCAATATAATACATAGATTTCAGAACCAAAGGTGATTGAACCGTCTCAGTTAAGCCATATGGCAGAAATGGATGTGAAACGGCCGCTGAAAATGATGAATTGAGCCGAAATGACGAAGCAACTGTTTGGGGCCAGGCCCGTACATCGGTGAAATATCACCGCCAAAAAGTCGACTGCTACACCGGATGTTATGGTTGGCTACTAGCCAGCGCAGCCACGCGTGGAATGTGGGTCACGTTAGGTATTACCATGGAGTTGAAAGCCCCATCACCCAGGCAAGTTGCCATCCGGAGCTAGCTGAGAGAGGGCGACTGGTACCCACGGTGGTATATACTCGACACATCTGTGATTGCGTTCAACAAGCCAGTACAAGGCCGTCGTGAAGTCTGTTTCGTGTCTCATCTCACTTCTTCTACATTATGACTTCAAGAAAGAATGGCAAAGATCTGACCATAGAGCAATGATCTGACGTTTTAGATCGCTGGGGAGAAACTAACAAAATTGACGTTTCGTTGAATTTATGGCCTTCTGAGAAACACGTGAAGTTCAGGTTTGTGTCCTGGGCATTGCTCCAATATTATCCACGGTGGATTGATAACGCCGGTCATCAGGTTCACCCTGCTGAGAAATTTGAAAAAAAGATTGCTGTGGCGGTAAGTGATCATTATTTTATTTTTTACTTTGAACATGTTGTTGGTCTGATGTGATAATGTCACATACTGTGTAGTATAGGAGACGGCATGTACAACATGCGGAATTCGAAAAATTTATCGTGGTACATAAAGCTATGATTATAAACTACAAGGCGTAAGGTTACATAACATTCTCAAGTTAATCATTGTTTCCCTTGCTCCGTGTATACCATCATGCCATGCATTGCCTAACGGACCAAACAATGGTAGGTCGACAATTGTAAATGTGTCTAAAGATTCCAAGCAATGGATTCAAATTTCCAAGTATCATTACAAATCAGTTATCCAGCTCTTTGGAGAAAAAAAAGAAGAAAACAAAATAGAAATGAAAATAATAATGTGGTACTGGTACTGGTAGGTCTGTCGAATAAAAGATCAACAGTTATTTCATATTTCTATGTTGTTCACCATCGCCCAAAGTCGTGACTTTGATTACCCATGAGCAATGGGTGGAGCCAAGCTCTTTGTGCAAAATATTTTACTAAATCATTGCGTTCAAACGCTGGAGAAATCGATGTTCTCCTGAGTCCGTTCATTTTTGTAAATTTCGTCTTAGTGCAGATTCTGAAACGGGCTTTTCCAATCTTTGGAGGTACCATAGTTGCAAGAAATCATTATGACAATGAGGTCCATGATGTAGTTCCATTTATAATTATTACAAATGCCGTCATTTTCTTATTCTTTCTGCATAGCTTCATTGTTACGTTGTAGCAGTACCGTGTTCATGTTTCGGTGGTTTTGGGGGCTTGAGGGGGTGTTGGTGGTTGGAACGTGATGGGGCAGGGAGGGGGTGTCTGTGAGATGACTGGAGAGGTGGCATAATTGTTGGATCGTAGAGTATTTTCCTTCCTCCATATGGTTCTATCCAAGCCAGCCGTCACTTTAATATTTTGGTTACCACATCATTTTTAACAATATTTTTTTAAAGATTCTCGAGTATTAAAAGAAAACATGATCAAACCAGCCAGTGAAAGTTCTTTCGGTCCGTTTTTATGACACCAACGATAACTCCGGCTGTTGATTTTTTCTGCATGGAGGTAGAAATATAATTGCCAGGGATTTTGTGCTCATTCATATGGTGTGCTTATTTCGATTATGGCAATTGAAATAAGCAATAGTGATTTGGAGTGAGGGCTTTTCAATTCCATTACAGTGTATCTCGACTTTGACAGTCTTTCAGACTGAAATGTTTCACCGGAGGATGTGTACTGGTCTGAGCGTAATCAGTGAGCTGTGAGATTTGTGCTAATGTTAAAAAAATCTTGATAATTATTAGCCCTGTACTTTGTCGTTTTATGCACAGACCAATCATTCATTTATACTTGACTTGAAGATTGAAGAGGGGCTCCAATTGGGGTCAATTTGAGCATTCAATGTGAAGCGTTCATTTCCCAATAGATAAGAGTCCTCGTGAAAGTGGGGCAAAATTACAAGTCGCTGACCTCGTAAAATGGTTTACCGTGCCATTGTACTTCGTACTCTTCGTGCAAATTTTGTCAACATCCTAAGACTTCCACTGACGTCACTTTTCAGATGTATGTGTCTGTAAAGTTGTGCACATAAATTCTATTAGTTATTTTGGGTTTTTTTGGGTGATATTTGATCAAAATGGCATTGAATTTGACATTCATTAAAAAAAATCGCATTTGGAATGTACATGGACCCATTTGATGTTGATACCCGATGACGTCATGTTTCAAATTTTGCTCTTAAAGAGTATCATTTAAATTGGCATTTTACGTGTGCACCAAATCAATGTGAGGTTTAGAGAATTGCTTTCCCAATTTCACAAAGATTCTATCAATTGGGAAATGGGTCCATCATAAAACTTAACTTGACCTAGTACCCCTCTTGAAAGTTAGTTACATGCATTGTATTTGTACTTTTGTGCTTTTTCGCGAAAACATTACATTTCAATTGTTAACTTTTTTTAAACCATGATTTTGAAAAAGGCTAAATTAGTTTGAATTGAACATGAATGCGTACAAATTGCCCACTAACTTGTAATAATACAGAAATAACGGCTCGTCCTGAATTTTGATTTGTTTTGTTTTGTTTTTAAATCAAAATTCCCGAAAGAAGGGGAAAGACACCCGAGTCCCTTTTGGTGTAAAACATGCAATGATGTGCTTTATTTTTCACAGGTTTTGTTTCATCCATGTATTATTGTTTCTGTAGAATATGGTTGTGAGTCTTCTATTAGCGTTTTTTTTTTCCAGTCCCATTTTGACCCGGAGGGTTCTTGTGTTTTAAAAATAAAAAAGGCCAGGGTGTCGTGTGTCGTGTAGGTGCCAGTGGGATGGCACGTTGGTGTACGGTGGAGTACGGTGGCTCCGTGGGTGGAGCCGTGTGGATGGCGACATTTTGCTGTCGGTGCTGATTGTCTAGACTGAAGGTTTGAGTGGGTTTTTTTCTTCGTCTGGCGTGACGCTCTACGTTCAGGTTGTGAGACCAGCATAGATTTAATCACACATAATTTGAGCTCAAGAAACGCAATTCCATGAGAGTGAAGTCTGGAAAAGAGGACGGTTAACTGCATTGTCAAATTGTGCAACATATCAAAACTAGTCATTTCAAACTGAACCAAATGTCCCAGTTTACGCTCTCCCATGGGAACCCGTCGTTTCATCGGGTCTACAGGCGGAGATTCTTACCGTTCGTCCCCGGGGGCGATACAAGCGCGATGCTTTCCCTTTCTCTTTTCTCCTCGTAAATCCCTTCCCGCTAAACCGGTCAGTGTTCGCCCGCCTTCCACCCTTTGTGGTAAATCCGTCCCCGACGACTTGCCGCGCATGATAATCCTTTACCTATCACGGGATTGTCTCAATACCTGAGCCACTCACTTTAGCACCTTGATTTTGTGTTGCATTCACCTAGGACTTAAATACCCAGAGAGTACATACACACTGCGAGGGTTCCACAACCTGGCCCAGGGTCACGTCATCGAACTCTTGGCCAACTACACTGCTCTTTTTTGTTTGTAGTGTAAGCTCCCCCCAAAAAAGTTAAAGATGTGGGGTACAGCACAATTTCCAAAATGAGGTCAAATTGCAATGCGGAACCCAACTTTCAGATTTGCCAATTGATTCGGAACAACACAATGCATGATTGTACTTTTGATGTACATTAGTGGTAGTTTACCTCATAATATGTTTAATTGGTAAATTATATAGTTATAAAGGTTTTAATCTTTTGTGAAAATATTTTAACGATCACTTCATTCGAGAGTAAGTGGAGTTTACAGTGAAGAAGTTGCCTTCTGTCTCATTGATTTGGAATGTTCTGAATATCTTTCTGATGTGGTTTGATCACCCAGATGCTCTTGAGTATCCCCGGGTCTTGACGTTCTGTTTCCCTCCTTGGTTCCGTAGCTCCAGGAGCAAACCATGAAGGGTAAAAAATAAAATAAAATAAAGGACAGACATCGGTTTCAACTTGGTTCAATGTTACCGACCGTCGTCGGATGACGGACCGGACCAGGAAAGGCAGGCAGAGATTGCTAGGCAGGCCCGGGGGGCACATGAGCCGAGCTCAGCCGGCTTCTGTTTTTCTTTCAGTCTTGCCGCCCTGTAACGCCGTAATCTGGCGGAACCCACACGCGGACAGACGGGTGGGATTATTGCATGCACGGGCCATTTACATTGGGGACACTCTTATGCGCAACCATCATCAGGGGAGAGGGGCTGAGTGTAGTGTGTGGATTGAGTGTGTCAGAGACAATTTTAAAGAGATGGATACACAGGCTGGATTGTGGAAGAGTACATTTCGTTCCTCAAGTTTCTCAATAGTAAAACAACTAACCGGTGACGTCATTGAAATCTGCCATGTGCTCGGGCTTTATTAAAGTACAGAACTTCGGTACATCATGCATCATTGGTTATAGACGAATAAAATCATTCTAACCCCATCCTCTAGTTTTCAAAAAGCATACCCAACCACAAACCTGTGGAAAAGTCATTAAATTCGGTGGTCACAAGACGGGTTAAAGTTTGTCAGGGATTATTGTGCGTTCATTTACGCATATTTCTCTCGCCCTTATCGAAATAAGCAATTATAAAAGGGGGTGTCTTCTGAACGATATTTTCTAGACAGTATTTCGGACGGAAATATTTCTTTGCGGGATTGGTACTGGTATAACCTGTAAATTTTTTGAATATATTCATTTTTTTTTTCGATAATTACCAATTCTTGCGTATTTTGTCTAAAAACAAACATTGTTTATGGCGCCTCGTAGACTGTTAATTTTATTTACAAAATTCAGAAAGAAACTGCAACAATCATGTCAAATTTAATTGCTCATCTTGAAAGATATTTATTCTCATCATGTCTGCTGAGAGAAGCTTTCTGACGAGGTGCTCTGAAACTTGTTGGTAGCCCCCCCCCCCGTTCAGTGTTCATTGGACCGTTTCAATTCAGATTGGTTTGCTTTTATGGTATCCCCAAATCTATGTGTGATTTTTACAAACTTCAACAGCATTTTATATCACCTATTTTGTTATTAAACTGCCAGTTGGTTTCTAATAAAATATGAGTGATTGACGCAAACCGTTGACAAAATCGTAGATATTTTTAAGAGCGGTGAAGAGCTTTTCGTTCATTTATTCGAGACGAAGAACAACCAAATTCGACTCTATGACTCTATGTCAAATATATTTAGCTTGTCAGGTGCAGTCATTTCAATGGGAGTCCCCCTGTAACAATGCCCTAAACTTTGTCTACGGGGATTGTCAACGGACGGGGCATGCAGACCCCACCTACCCCAGGGCACAGTTGACACCGATCGCTCAACCCATTTTCCTCGTCGGTTGACCAGGTGCGTTTGCCCACCTATTAAGCGGTGTTGTCGTAGCTATCGATTTTCTGATTGAATAAAAACATTAACCATTGTTGCCTGTTTTTTGTTTGGGGGAGGGGGTGGGTAATTCGTAATAATGAGTCAATAATTTTTAATAACTCAACAATAACGTGAACAAACATTTAGTAACGTCTT
>CM021530.1:6517173-6555268 GCA_010994315.2 Pisaster ochraceus
GGTTGTGTGTGAAAAGTTAATAAATTCTACCTTTTTTAAAGTTAACTGGATGTTCTAAGAGATTACGTTGTAATAACACTTTCAGTAGGGCGAATGCTATACATTGTTAATGATTATTGCTTGATACCTTTTTTTTCCATTGTAAATCATTTTGATAAACGTTTTCATTGAGTGTTCCAATTTTGTTTACACCAAACTAGGACAGTAGGGTCTGCGAGTGACTTTACACCGGTAGCCTAGGAACTTCTGACCTGGCACGAGCGAAGCCGGAGTGATTGGAATTGTCGATTGACGTTTCTCGAGTAGTCGTCACTCATGAAAAAGCACGACACTCGACCGCTCGAGACTTTGGGCTCTCAAAACAACGAAGATATTAGTTTCATTTCAAAGCTCAAGACCGATCAGTTTGAGAAATATGTTCGTCTGAAATACTTTCAAAATCACGAAAATAGCCTTTGAAAGGCTCTAATTTCGACCGCCGCAATGGAAAAGAACGGGTTCAAAACATAAACTGTTTCCGTTGTTTCACACACAAAAAGTGGGACCACCTACAGCAATTTTCCTTGAAAGGATGTAACACCGATGTTATCTGGCTCAACTTTACTCCCATGCAAGGGGTACCTGTTTCCCGGGAAACGGCAATTTTTTATGAGTTTGCCGGGGTTAGCAATTCAAGTGTGAAAAAAAGGCAACCGAATTAACCTTAGAATGTCTTAGGAAAGTCAATTAGTGTGAACGGAGTTTTATGATGGCACGTTTAGTGAAAACACACCAAGCGGAAACTGTTATCAGTTGTTCAAGAGTGTTCATCTTCATACAATCTCATCCGTGGTACTACGTCCATTTCATTGTGCCCACATGTCCGACAAACCAATATGCCCATCTTCGACAAACCTTGTTGGACTATTTAGGAACAACAGGCCCCGATTCGGGCATAATAGGTGACACTCGTCGAATGATCTTCCAAGTGCAATGACACAGTCCAAAGTACAAACATGGACCACAAGACAAATCTACGAAAAGCAAAATATAAGCAAAAAACGAAGCACAGCCGGCAATAGTTCTCGCACATGGGCTGAAACTTCAAAGAGATGTTATTTCCAGCAGGCGGCCCGTGGTGATAGGCTAAGCTTCACAGATGGCACGGGGGGCCATGGCTTGAAGATCTAGAGCGAAGGAGAGCCGAGCGTACTGCGAAGCAAATTTATCTGCACGACTTCGATGATGATATATGGACCATTTTTGACTTGTTTTTCCGTCATGTAAATCCAATAGAAGACTGACGACCGCGGACGGGAAATTCGGTCACAACACATTTGCCCTTCATATTCACAATACAATGTAATGATTAGAGCATGTACAGAATTGTCCATCGTTGTAGCAGGGAATGCGGGTAAACCCCACGACCTATTTCTTCTTCCGTGGTCAGCGCCATCCCCAGCCGTGGTGTGAATAATGCTAAACTCCATGGTGGGGACTTGTATGGTATGCTGACAGTAAATCATTTCGTTCGGCAGGCCTTTTTTCTTCGTAAAAACCACGCACAAAATGCAAACGGTATTCCAGAAGAAAATGTGTTTTAAAGAAGATAACACACCTTAAATATGTTTGGGTAGTAGCTCATAGGTTTTGTTTTGTTTTCTGTTATTATATTTTTTTCAAAAGGAGAAAGCATTTCACATGTAGGGGTTGGCACTTTACTTACAAACCTGTATTTATTATTTACTTGACAACTTGTGATTATCACTAACGGCAACAACCTTTCTAGTTTTAAGCCCATCAGAGAGGTTCGTGTTATGATCGGCCTAGGCCTTGGACTTATTTTAATCTAGGCTTGTCTGCACCAGGGTCTACTTTCACAAAAGCTTAAGTTACTGGTTAGCTGGTTAACTCAAATTCTGGTAGAGTATAATGCTTACTCAAACAGAACAAAACAATTTGCGTAAGCAAAACTGTATTCCATAAACGATAAAGAAGATTTGACAGCTTGTGAGCTCGTCACTCACGCGCCCCTTATCGTGTCTTTCATCGGCTTACATTACAAAACAAAAACCGCGGAGAAGTTAGCCTGTTTTTTACTTAGCTTACAGCAAGACTAAACAGCGGTTTTGAAATACAAAATGTGCTTAATTCCACTCCGTAAGCAGAAAAAGGCCTGCTTTACCAGCTTAATACGAAATTGACCCCAGAATGGATTGATGCTGGTGTTGTATCATTCAAAGACGGCAACTTAAATTCACCATGACTGACAATTCTGTTTCTGCCGTCGATAACCATCCCTCTCCGTTCCCCGTGGCGCTGCGATGGCCCACAAGATCAAGAAGTCGAGTTCCCTCCTGAACTCTGTAATAGACTGTGCAATATCTCTATACCATTAGCGAGCCAAGAACCCTAGAGCAACTCACTTAACAAACTTTACCCTCCAACAAAATATAATGGGTTCTTTTGTAATCCTCCCTATCTGCACCCCCACGCTAATCTAGTCAGCATCGAGTCGTGGGTTAACTAAATTGAGAAGCTTCCTTCTTCAGACGGTGCCCAACTGCAGCCAAGAAAGTAATTCGCTTCCTTCAAAACTGCTCTTTCAAAGTAACACTTTAATCGATCTTATTGACGGTTCAGCAAACATTATGCAAGGAGTCAGACATCTCCTTGGCCATTGTTCATTTTTTACATGGCAGTTCGCATCTTCATTCGTTTAACCGGGCTTAAGTTTCCATACTAGGTGTCCATCATGGACTTGGCGCCATCCTGAACTGGGTGTCCATCCTGACCTTGGTGTCCATCCTGAACTGGGTGTCCATCCTGACGAAGGTGTCCGTCCTGACCTTCCTGTGTTGTCGTGGACACCAATATTGAAATTGGACGACATAACGATACCTTTTCTGTCATATACATAAGTATACATAATTGGCCTATAAAAGTGTTGGTATTGAATAATTTTGATACGCCCCACAATCTTGTTGTTGTTGTTTTTTTTTTTTATACAGTAAACTTAGACAACCCTTTCCCATGATCCCCTCTCACAGGCATACGCTGGTATGATGTAACTGCACATGACACGAGTGTACACTTTCTGCCTGACAACCTTTGACCTTTGTTACTCGTTTGTAAACATGATATTGTGTGCCCCCCCCCTCAACACACACATCATGTTTTGCTCAGTGTTTCAGTGTAATTCTTTTAACCAGATTTTTATCAAAATGTGATAATCTCGAGTGTAGTGCCGTCTCGTCTGGGTATGCCGAAAACGTCTCGAGGACTACTCAAGACGTGCGTCACTATCCTCACTTCATCCCGAGAGACTTCCAAGGGGAAAGTCAGACACTAACTTGAAGAATTCGGTTTTTCTTTCTGTCTATTTTGGTTTTTGTCTGGTCGCAGGTCGAACTTCTTGAACCTGATGCAGTGACGACAGAGGCAGTGTAATGACTTTATCTGGAGAAAATGTCAGACTCGTTTTGCGTTGGTTTATCTAGAAGGGGCGGGCGGTGAAGAATGCTCGAAAGTGAAACGCTCTGCCTAACCTCTTTATCGGAAGAAACTATGGTTGCCATTTTGCATTTGCAGCTTTTTTTTCAAGACAGTTATTAAGTCAGAAATAACTGTAACGCAAAACTCTTTTGGGAGGAGTGTTGGCTCTGAAAAGAGCCGGTGTGGTATTGACGTTTCGAACAGTACACACTGCTCGTCTTCAGGAGAAAGTTTGCGTCTACTGCGCTACGGAGATAAAGATTTATACACCTCTCTTTTTAAGTTGGGGCGTTTATAGTGTCAATTTACAAGACGACTGATGTCGTGACCCAAAGGTTTCCCGATCGGGGAGTATTCGTATCCCCCTTCGGGAAAAGAGGGTCACAAGCAGGGTACGAGTAAATCACAATCGGGATATATTAGTTTGAATATAAGAAGGGCCTTGTGAACACCAGTGACCCTCTGTTTATCCAAGTTTATCTCGAAACACGGAATGTTCCCGTCCCTGAAAAATGTACCAGTTTTTACGCCGGTAACAGGTGGCAGGTTGCGGATTATGTAATACTGGAAGATATGAGATAATAGCAATTATGAGGCACATCCTCTCCCACGGACCATGACCGGCACCTGCAAATTGCATTTTCCATATCTTATATTCAACCATAGTTAGATTTCTAGTTTGGGCAAGCAGCTGGCAGACTGGTATAGCCTTATCTCGATACCAAGGCTTGCCGAAGTCACATCAAAGGCACCGCCTTCTCACCTGTCCGTGTCTTAAGTAAGGCGTCCAAGACCTTGCCGCTGGCATCTTTTATCTCAAGTTAATTGAGGGACACTTGCGTTAAGATCTGACAGCTCGATTGGTCCAGAGCTAAACTGGTACCTGTCTAATTCAAGCCGGGAACTGAAACAAAGTTTACAGTGGTACCTCGACAGGTGGCCTGAATGCCCAGTTTCACGCGTGTGGCATACACATTGTCGGTACCCACCAAAGGCTGGTCTATGTTATTAGTCAAGTTGTCACACTTGTCCGGTTGTGTCCGTAATTGTCATCAGTTGCACCCGGTATACATGTACCCGGGCGAGTGGTTTAATTTGATTGTCGGTTTGCTTCAAGGGTTTACCGTGGATCTACCTCCGTGAAGGAACAAACTCATATTGAGAGTCAGTGTCTCAATTCTGGTGTGATGACCACTGGTCAGCCACAGAAGCATAAGGCCGTAGCCGAATTGGCGGCTCTGGCTATGGCTACGACTGTTGCTAAGGGTGTTGCTAATGCTAAGGACGTAACACTACTTCAACACACGATGACACGAATATT
Source organism: Pisaster ochraceus (assembly GCA_010994315.2). NCBI lineage: Eukaryota > Metazoa > Echinodermata > Asteroidea > Forcipulatida > Asteriidae > Pisaster > Pisaster ochraceus. The sequence goes on from CM021530.1 coordinate 6,521,969, forward strand.
CAGCCGTAGCCATAATTTTCGCTGTAGCTAGCAGCGAACTATAGCAGCGACCGTACCCTTTGTTACTCCTTAACAGTAACCGCCCTCGGCCAAGGGCAGTCGCCGTTAACTCCATCTTCACTTGACTCACCGGTACTTGATTCAAAACTTATAAACAAAATCATATCGATTTTTTTTGTCCACACCAACATAATTCCATCCGCAAGAAATAGTTAGTTAAAGCTATTTTTGTGGTGCATCTGCCAATAGAACCACAATGTTTATCACAAGGTGTTGTTTCAAACATGAATGGCGATCGTATTTCATCCTCACCACCACGCATCCTCCGTGCTGCTGCAACCCTTCGTTGAACTTTCCGGAGACCGTCAAGGGTTGCAGGAAACGATAACGCAAGTCATTTTTCGCTTTAAAGGAATGTCTGCACCATGGCTTATGGATGAGTTCATTCAGTCCCATCATCTAGTCTCCTTTCGAGACACCACACAACAAACCTGTGAAAATTATATCCAACTCGGCAGTCACGTTTAAATAGTGAGAACAACGAATGTTTAGTCACGTCTGGCTTTAACTTTGATCGTTAGTGTTATGTTATCAGAGATGATAACATAACATAACATAACATAACTATTCCATCAAGATCATAGCACACATAATGCAAATTAACATGGATAGAGATTGAGTCTCAAGAGCTTTACGAAATAGAGAAAAACCAACAGATTCCCTAATGACAGAAGGAAAGTTATTTCAAATCATTGGTCCAGCTACACTGGATGCTTATTGACCCAGAACTTTGTTTGCTCGGGGAACATTCAAGTGAGTGATGTCAAGTGTGGACCGAAGAAAATGTTGAGGAATATAATATGACAGTAATTTGGAAAGATGTCTAGTTTTGTTGAAGCATTTATAAACAAAAAGAGCAAGTTTAAAATGAATCCGTTCTCTAATGATCACTTTGGAGTCTTCAATATTTCAACTATATTCCTTTAGCTTTGAAAGTATCCCAGACTACATGCAGTTTTCATTTCAATGAAATTCATGTCAATGATACATGTATCGTGACGTGTAAATAATAAAATAACTAAGTTGTACTTGAATGCATATATATATATGTATGAGGATCCATAGAGTGAGATAATCCAGGGACAGGCATGCTTGCCGATACTAACCCACTGCCACAGTCCATCTTTAAAGATTGACATTTCCCACGCTGTTTTTATGTCCGAGGGTAGGATGATACATAGCGTAGGTATTGTTGCATGCCGGATGTTATCGTGCCATTAAAACAATAATTACCTGTTATGCGTGCGTGGCTGAAAAAAAAACCCGACTTTTCAATCTTTCTTGTTTTGTAGATGTAATGTAGATGCACGTCACCGGCAGCGGTTTAGCAGTCGGTCTTCTCGCCTTCTTCGCACTTTCTCTTTCATGGGAAGGAGAAAAATACACGACTCGAAACGAGCATGTGATCGGACAGATTTGAACTCAGCGGCTTAAAAATGGGGGTGTCTTGTTTACATTCAGTAAAAGAACAATAGATTGCTAATTACAGATTTTATTCCAATGTTGACGGGTTCTAGGCTTGTTATCCGTATTTATGATCGAACAAAACTAGCAACGAATTTTACCCCGAAAGCTTACTTTTTATAAATACCACTGGTTCAAAGTACCCCGAGAATTATTTCGTCTAAAGTACTAGAGATTTGTCCCCCAAAATATGTACAATTTGCACTCGCAGAATAAAAGTTTAAAGGTATTATACAGGATTGGTAGAGCTGACAAAATGGTCGCAGAAAGTGTTCATGTTTTCTGTGACCAACCTTAAATAATTTATAAAATACCTAACCTGTGAAAATTTTGGTTCTTAATCCGTTGTGTGAGTCAGGAGAAAATAGTAAAAAAACAAAACATGCGCAATGTTCAGCATGTAAACACATTGTCCTTACTTTTTGGTTGTATATAACAAATGAAATCAGCCGTTGTTTAAAAAAGAAAGGTTTTTAGATAGGCCTGCAGTTTTCTCGTATACGACTTCATTTCACAGGGAAGTATTCCACAGGAAATGGTTCTAGTATGAACTTCATCATCAGTATAGCTTTCAGACTAAAATGAGACAATGATTTTTATCCATTCCACTCCTGCATAAATGTTACCTTTAAAGTATAATCGTGGAAGAAACCCCCAAACTCTGTAGGTTCGACAGCAACAATGTTTTGCTTGTGATAGATAACTTCCCCACCGATTCCGCCCCTCACCCCCTGTGTCGTCACCCGCAAAAAAGGACATCATTATATCGCTTTGAAAGAATGTTCCGGGAAGAACCACAAATTGGTCTCGCTGCCTCGTCGTGCCCATAACCAAATTGAACCATGTTTAGTTAAACATATTTGAGGTTTTCGTCAGTTGAGCTGAAGGGGAACGACAATCCTTGTTTTTAAATTGGATGAGCGCCAAAAAAGAAAAAAGAAAAAGAAGACCCGTTGCTTGAACTCGACGTGTGCGGAAAACCTTGACCCTGACCGGTGACACGTCCAAGGTTGTGGTTGGAGCCAGCCAGGCACGCCGGGAACCAGGGAGTCCTACTATTGGGAATTCTTGGGGACAAAAAAGTTCGTTCTAACTGGTTTTAGATCATCCAGGGTCAGAAACGGATGACAACAAATGTCCTAATTTCGCTGCCGTGCCGGGAGTATCCAAAACACAAACACGAAGTAGACTTGGCGGGCTTTTGACCGAACAGCGGTTTGTCACATACTGCGTGCATCCCTACAGACACTGCAGACAATGCCGGTACCCAATGTACTTGCACCCTCCACATATTATTCTTGACAACTAGAGGATTTAAGTTAATGGTTCTTCAAGTCAATGCTGTACCACTTCTCAGTATGTGTCAGGTCTTCGGTGCTGACATATAGCCTACCTAGTTTTCTAGGGAAACCGTGGACATTTGGCATCAGAAATGGACACCCATTGGCACACTGGTCGCTTCCCCCGTCGCAAATACAACACGGTTTCATTCTTTCTCTGTTGTGTAACGAAACCCCCTCTGCCTGTCTATTGGTCTTACACTCTCTCTATATACACAGTGCAGTCTCACCACGGAGATGAACATACATTTTCATCTCCATGTGGGAGCTTCCTCCCGCCGTGGTGTCACATGAATATTTTGTTTCATTCATTTTTTTTCTCAAGACATTGTCATTTTTAATACAATCTTGTGATCGTCGTTTTACTCTCTTGCTTGCACATAATTCAAAGTTTACCTTAATTCCCAAGCCGAGTTGTGACGAGAGTGGCCCAACACAATTCAAGTTTGTGCGAAATGAAACGAAATGTGGCCTAGCCTATTGAAGGAAGAAATGTAAAACAGGGGACAAGACGAAATGTAATGACAGACACTCGTCAGTGTTATCTTTCTACTTGGACATTTTCCAGTTGCTGAACATTGAGTTTTGTGCTGTTATCAAGAAGATGGAAACAGTATGGCGATGCTTTGACATTACGTATTTACACAACACAGCAAACTCAACGTCTGGGCATATTGTCGACTGCCTTCCGTCTGTCTGCTTGAGACCATAAGAAAAGAAAGGTCGAACGCCTTTCTTTATTCGATCGCCCACATGCCGTGGAATTGGAAATGATCAGTTAAGCAGATGACACCACATCCCGCTTTCTGATGAGTTAAGTGGGCTGAAAAACTTCCCCTTTGCCTCAAGAGCACGTATCCTTGTGTCTTAAGACACCCCTGAGAATGGATTGAGAACTGTGGTCCCGCGGGACGCGATGTGGTGGTTCAAGCTTCGCATCGGGAAATCTCTCATTTTGGCGTAACTCGCATGCCTCATGTCATACGCTTGCTCGTCTTCTTGTTTTGATGAACCCAAATTGTGCCTGTGGATGAAGTCGTCTTCACCCGCCGGTCCGGGTCTCAGTCTTTCCTGCTTCTGCCCCCCCCCCCACACACACACACACACACACCCTTTCTCCAACCCTTTAAGTTTCTCAGCCTGTCTAGGTAAAGAAAAAGTGAAATGTGGAAACTACGGCTTGACAATTTGAAGGATCAAACAAACTAGGGCGGTCAGGTCTGCCTTAATATTTGTGTGTGACCGTGTTCGGCATTGTTTTTGTTGTGAAGGCTTGGGATGGATTGTGAGACTAAAAATAGAAGCCACTAGTGACTCCTTGAGATTATGGTAATTGTTTTGGCGGGATCAACATTTTGCGCACATGTGACTTTATACACTCATTTCAAGGTCAATCAAATTGACACATATTGGGAGTCATCTTAGACTATTTTCGTTCAGGTTAGCCTGTTCCTTCTATCTTGAAGACGCAAGTATTTGATGTTACACTTCAGTATTAATTAATAAACGATAAACTAAAACCTTAAATGTTCAATATAAAAATTAAAAAAACACGTCGTTAAAGACAGTAGAGAGCTAGGAATGAACATTGGACATAAAAACAGTGCAGACAACTCAACAAACATTCTCAAGTTGTTTTACCATGCAGGAGGTCATGGTTTTACTCAGGAAAGATTTGTAATGTAAAACCGATTGCACGCCAAAAAGGAAACACTTGATATTGCAAACCACGTGAGCACGAGGTATGTGCAGGAGGGCCTGATTTTGTAGTAAGAGGGTGGTTCGAAGAAAATAATGCTCAGGAGTATTTTGGGGTAAAAATAATCTAGCACTGAACCTGTCCAAGACTGTGTATAGACTAGATGGCATTTTAACTGGTACCTTGTAATGTATATACATCCACCGCGTTTGTGAGCTTAGCAGCTCCGTGACATTGGCCCCGGGGACTGTGTAACGACGAGACATCGCAGCGGAGGGTTTTGTCAACCTCGGACTCTCTGGACACAAAGTGGCTCGTTTAATAACAGGTTTGTAATATGACCCCGGCATTATATTATTTGTATTTTAATGGCTCTTGTCATCTTCCGAAAACATGCTGAGAGAGAGAGCTCGGAGTTATGATTGCCCCGCGTCCACGGCTCTGTTTTCCGTCACTCACCCGCCCCTGTCTCCGGCATAAACCTTTCAGCGGGGACTGGCCTCGAGTCGCCCCGAGGCCCGGAACACATCCAACGGTCCTGACAACATGCACACACGAGAGTCGAGGTCCGCAGAACGCTCACGCGGCCACGTCCGGCAGGTCACGTGACATGAGTTACGAGGGGAGGCCTCCACAACACATGGCGTGTGTGTGTGTGAACAGAGCGAAAAACAAACGCAACAACAACTATTTGGCCTGACTTCTCACCTCGACCGTGCGGTCAGTGACCTGCCCAATCTGTTTACCAATGCGATTTTTGCTTTTTTAATTGTTGCTGATCGTGCTAGAGCCGGTACATGGTATTATACCCTTTTTCCGCGATTTATTTTCACCCGTAGGAAAGTTGTTAACGCACTCTGTCAACGATGGTTATCTCGAAAATCACGCTCTGTTCCGATCAAACGAATGATCTTCAACTCACTAAATCAGCCTGACAATTTAAACTTTTTGACTGCAACTCGATCAGTCAGGGAGAATGATTCTTCATACTTCCAAATACTTCGTCCCCTCCAAATTACAGGACAAGCTTACATTTGACATTTTGAAAACAGTAGACAAAAAACAAAGTAACGTACTATGGACAGTCCGGTCTTTGTTTATCGCGGTTGCAGTAGTTTGTCATCTTTCCTCTGACCCATGGAGGAAGGAAATTGAATGACCCTCCATTTTGAAACACTGCTCCTCTTTGTAAAATATCCGGCAACGCGTTTAAGATGTCTTCAAGAAAAAGAAAAAAATCTGTTTGCACGTTTACTGAAGACTAATTAGAAGATGGGAAGAGTAATGCAACCCATTACGAAGCGGTCATTAGTCAAATAAGACGAATGGTTAACACCCTTCATTAATTAAGAAAAGAACAGTAGTGGGTCTGTCCGCGTGGGAGTTCGTCAGGAGAGTTCCTTCCTCGGATGGTTACGATAAAGTGATGTGATCTGAAGACAGGATGCCTCGACACGTTCCCCCCGTGCGCATGGAATGTCAAGCTGAGCCCTCAAAAAACCAGGCGACGAGCAGGTCCGCACAAAAGCCTCCTTTCACACGAATTGAGACGAATTCCCCGGGAGAATTTAGTCGACCTTCTTCACACTCGGACAGCTAACCCCGGCAAACTCCTGGGAAGCACCTATATCCCTGCTTGGGAGTAGGGTTGAGTGAGGCAACCCCGGGGTTAGGATGCTTTGTGTTTAATTCCCCCGGGAAAATTGCATTTAAAGTGTGAAGTGAACACGGGTGACAGTGGGGTTGAAATTCCAACATGTAACAAATTTTTGTCCGATACGTCCGTTATGGTAACTCCATTCCCCCTTTTTCAGAACATACGGATATTAGACTGCAAAGGCCTATGTCTCGCGCAAACTCAACATTTTGGAAAACCACGGGTTCCCATAGTACACATTGCGCTGTGACCAGAATCGCGCAGTTTCATGAGGATCATCAACGCGCAAGACTTGCGCAGTCTATAGAACCGACCATCTTCGGTTGGCACCTTGCTCTGTAAACGCAAGTTTGTCCCTTCAGTCTCACTTTGGTTGCGCATTTTGTATGCAAAGTAAAGCAAAAATCAGGCTGCACTTTGGCACAGGTCAAGCTATGACCATCATCGTGTGCTGTAGTTGATTTGGTCCTGATTTTAAAGTTAGGTGATTAGATGGGTAGTTGTTCTGTCTGAACAGTGTTATTCAGGCCATAGAGCAAGGAACGTTCAGACCGTATCCGAATTGGCGGCTACGGCTACGACTGTTGCTAAGGGTGTTGCTTAAATACTTCAACGCATGATGACGCGGTGATCCAGCCGTAGCCGTAGCCGTAGACGCCAATTCGGAAGGCCTCTGGTTGATGTTGAGTATATTCATTATGCCTCATTGTGACGTCAACCGAACACGTCAACCAAGAACTATGTGTGATTAGCCAATGCCGCGTGAGTTGTTCCCGCGCAAACGGAAAAAGTATGGGATCTGCTCAAACTTGTATGGACACATCTGAATTGGCAGCTTTGGCTGCGGCTAACTGTTAGATCACTGACAACCATGCTTCAATTTAGCAAGGGACCCTTGCTAAATTGCTCTCGTGTGAAAGGAGCTAAAGTGTCCATTGCCTGACGCACGTACGTCTGCCTTGCAGTCAAAACATTTACATGTACTTCATTTCGAATTTGAAAAAAAAACACCACATTTTGGGAGGCATTGGCATCCAGTGAGTCGTAAAAGATTTCCGGTAGTAAAATAACCCTATTCTTGAAATGCGTTGAGCTGTTTTATTCCAATAAACAGGAACATAAAACCCGAGGAAGGATACTCAAAACAATTCCTGAAACAACTCTGTGCATAGCCTTTACTACAAAATGGCAATACGCCAATTCTTTTTACAGCTTCCCAAACGGGGCAATAAACAAAACGCAAGTGAAGTTCACACAGGTATTGTTGTGTTTATCGTCCGTGACGGGAATTGCTTTCCCGTGCAAAACCTACCACCAACCACCTCCACCACCACCGCCACCATTGCGCGCTTGGTCGGCCAGCCCCGGCCTTCAACGCTTTCTTATCATTTAATTAACACGTCCGTGTAATTATCCAAGAGTGTGTTGACGGAAATGGCCTCGACTGCCTTGTTAGTTGTTTTATCTAATTAAATCGAAAATTGAGAAAGGGAATGGAATTCCTGCCGGCCTCAAACCGAGGGATATAGGAAATCGACTTTGAGGTGTCATACTTTGTTAGGGGTTGTTTCATAAACAGTCCCAACCCGACCGCTGTGCCAAAAATGCAAAGGTGCGCTAACAAGGTGAATAGACATAGAAACCCATTTGCCAATCACGCCCAAATGTGTGCGACCCTTACATAGGTTTAATGATAATATGAACGTCAGTTGGGCACAATTCTTAATTGTTTAAAAAGTATTCGGAAACGGAGGTCAAGTCTCATTCTCGGGTGTCCTTGGTTGATTTGGGTAAATTTGTTTTAGTTCCATGTAGTTTCATGGCCGTTTCCCCAACAAAACCATATTATTATTACTGTCATAAACTATGCTAAACTAAAGTATTAGAAGAAACAAAATCGCGCATACGTATTAAAAACTCAATATGGTTGGGACCAACTTAGTCCCGGATGTTCGAATTCTCGCGAGATTTGTACAAAATATTATGTCCAACATGTCGAGGCTGCCTTTTTTTTAAGACACAGAGTGCAGGATTGGAAATTATCGAGAGGAAATAGCTCACTGATTGTAAAGTGAATACCAATCCTCCAGAGAAATATGTCCATCTGAAAGAGTTTCAAAGTAAAGAACATGGCACTTGAAGCTCCCCCAAATCACAATTGCTTTATTTCGATTGCTGCAATAGAAATAAGCACGTGTGTGAATGTGCGGAAAACCCCCGATAAAACACGAGCGTTTTCCGTTATTTTCGCAAAAAAAATAAACCCAATCATTTAATTTTGATATCTCATAGTTCTTTTCTTCTATATCTTCTTCAGCCTTGACATGTTTGTCTTTAAAGATGTAAACCTTAAGTTTTCCTGGTGATGCACACGAGTCTGTAAACCTCCTGCTGAATTGTAACATCTGGGAAGTCTGGGGTCTACTAGAACCCATGCCTGTGAGGCAGTTTCAGGAATTTACAAATTCGTCAAATCTCATCCCTGTGACCACCATTTTAAAGTATTTGTTCACAGGTTGGTTGGAATGTGTTTTTAATTGGGCCTTTTCTTCAATAAATCTATTGATCTTAGTGTTCCAAATTAAGTTTCGTTAAACTTGATTGAATATATGAATGTCTATTTTGAAACTATATATGGATTTTAAAAATGCTTGTTTTAATGCTCAGCAGGAAGTCATGCTCATCGTTGGATCGTGGAGCAATATCTTGCCCTGTAGAGCTGGATACTAAAATGAGCAATGTCTATAAATAGCGCTGTTCACCACGAGCCACGGCTTATTTGAACAGCCTCTCCTTATTAAACTCTACCTTACAACGTTTCATTCCCATTATCATCGGTCACGTTTATACTCTTTGCTTGTATTGTACTACTACTACTACTAGTCCTATATTTTGTTATCCAATAATTCTGTCTTTTGTTAATGTGAGGACGGAAATAAATGTTACATTGAATTGAATTGTGACTCGGGGGCTGAGAGGGGTTGTTTATTCATCAGCTACCGCCATCCATCATTTTACAACCTCATATCTGCAAAGTACATTATGATGACAGTTTAGTTAGGGAGAGAGAGAGAGAGAGAGCAACTGCAGCTTCCTCTACGGCTGGCACACCTGTCTCGCCCGTTTCCCAAACCAGATCAGTTCCCCCTGTGCATTTCCCCCGCACGATCAGTGACCCAGCACACCGCCCTTGTCAATCCGCATTGCCCGCTCGTCGCCCTGGCAAGCCGGCGCGGCTGTTCGGGTCGGAAATTCCCCGCCTTGGTTTCCCTTCACCCCTGTTGTTGTACATCCAACAGCGCCCAATCATAATTTTATGGCCCCTTTAAAAAATATTAGTTGCATCCGGATTCCTGCTTATAAAATATCCGAAATAATTAAGAGATAAACCCATGGGAACTGCTCCAGCTATCCACAACGCAGTGGCACCTGGACTCAGTGTGTGTCTGTGTGTGTGTGTGTGCACGATGTATTCAGGCACTGGCTTAACTGTACTTGGAAGTGAAATCGATTGCCGATAATCGATTCCCAGTGTGACGTAATACTTTTCTTTGGCATAATTTGGACTTGTGACCCCCAACTTGATGCTTTACACTCAAGTGGGCATCAATTCTACATTTTCAAGGAACCCTGACCAGTGAATAGGAAGTGGTGACAGCGGTCTAGCTTGGCACTTGGGTTGAAGTTAACTCACATTGCCCTGGGTTAAGATCAGTGGTGCTCTGGAAAGTTAATTGACATTGACGTGAGTTTAGCAGTCGAGCATCAGCGGTTATTTTTTTTATACCAGTGCCAGTTGTGGTGTCGCTACACAGCAGCAGAAGCTCCCGCGATCGGGGCTGTCGTCGTGTCTGTGGGGGGAAAAGACAGATCATTTTGTGATTTACCACACCTGCGAATGTTAGCCTGGGTTCCGGTCATTATAGTTTCCCAACGTACTCAGCTGTAGAGGGGGGCTCACCGTGCGGTGCACCAATAAAAAACAGGAGGAGAAAAAACGCGGGAGTTGGAATCCCAAGAATGGCACCTGGCTCATGTGACTACGTGCCGTTGAGCTTTTAAGCCACACGCCGGAACCTCAGGTAGACAGGCTGAAAACAAACCACGCAATCTATTCTGGTGGGTTCATCTGCATGCAGTCAACGGTGGCCCATCTACATGTACTGTACTTCTAAATCCCTGCGTTGCGTGGAAGAGTGGCTATGTAATGAACCTAGACACACCTACCGTCAGTCAACCAAGCTTGGCCTTCAAGTACACCGCTGGTAACCTCGTGCAAACAACCGAGCTTCCACACCTGTCCTACCCCCATTGTTTCAAAGCAACATTCTTCTTAACCGAGGGTTCGGTGTCTTAACCCCTCTCGACGGAATCACCAGCCAATCTTCAATCTGCAGGGGCCGGCTGTGAATATTATTACCTTAATACTGGACCAAAGAAGAAGAATACAATTCCCCAAGCTAAGCAGCCGATCACGCCCGCATGAAACCGTTACCGGTAAGTAGAAATTTAAATACTACTCAAGATAACAAAATACTTGTATTCTATTTCCTCGTGTCGCACATCATGAAGATGATTGTAGCATTTTATTGCCCCATGATTTTAGTCAGACTCTTATGATTTATTCTCGAGGCTGCTGCCACAAAGTATAGAAGAAGATAGCGAAGGACAGTGCAGGTTGTTTTTACAGGCCATTGCCGTTGTTATTTGGTTGTGGGTAACTCTGAGCCTTAATCAGTGTGGGAACGGATGCTATCTACTTCTCGGCCTCTTCGTGGCCGGGATGGGAAGTAGACTATCATTGGTTATCTATCAATCAGGAGATATGGGCATGAATTATAAAAGCACATGTCTGGTGAGGATTCAGTTTACTTAGAGGTCCTTGTATATATGGGCAAGGAATGTATAAACCAATGCCAATCGTATTAATTATAACCATTTAAAGATTTCATAATTGACATGCCAGCCATGAAACTCAAATTGTGACAATCTTGTTTGCTGTGCACGAACAATTATAAATATGTGATCTTTAAACAGAAATTACTGGCCTGAAATTTTAAATAATGAACATTATAGTACTGGTACGTGTTCTATACTTACTCGTTGCTTCTTGAAGGTAGGATATGATTCTAGTATCGGATTAAGACTAATCCGTGTAGTATTTGGGCGCTGTAATTAATGTAAACCATGATATTCGGCTCAGTAATCCGCATGCAGATTGGATAATTAATTATGAATCATGTTGGACTTGATCCGATGATTCTAGCATTGGACTAATCCATGTAATTGGACGTAGATCATGACGCTGAAATTATGTTGGACTTGATCCCATTCTTTGGACTAATCCTTGTATTATTAATTGGACTCATTTGTAATAGTGATATTGGACTCGACCCAGTAATCCGTGAGCAGATTATCCCATTGTTGTTGGACTTGATCTTATCCTCTTGTGTACTACCTTGGAACCGCTCCATTGTGTATAAATGGAATTCATTAATTCTAAATGATGGTTAGACCAAGTCTTAATCTCATAAGAAGTACGTCTAATCTTTATTCGTCAGAAATAAGAAAATTTCAGACTTTTATCTGAATTCAGACTTCTTTTTTTAGTTGAATAGAATTGAATTGAGCTTGATCTTTTCTAAACTAAATCCATTTCTGATTATGGCCTCATAATCTTAAAGATGCCATCACGTACGGTACCGAGGAATCAGATTTGTCCATTAATCAGATGAAAGTATAAAATAGTAAATCCATTTCGATTGACGAGTCTATATTGAATGTAATGTTTAACAAATAGCTCAATAACCGAATACTATATGAATCGTGAGAAGGCTGCAATGTCTTGATTGTTTCCATGGCCTGGTGCACCGACCCTTCCTTACACCTGTCTGATACATCAGGATGGATATTGCTATGCTATTGCCCATGACCAACCCACTCCCAACTGAATGGTTCAACTGTAAAATCATTAGACTGCCATATTTTGTAATTATTTTGGCTGTTGCCTGGGTTCGTAGGATCAAGCCACACTCAAACCTTTCTCATTTCTGTGATATTGTGAGAGATATTTCCACATTGTTTACTGCCCGTAAGCCACAGCCTATATACTATAGTCTACTTTTTCCCACCAACTTTACTGTATGAGGCATATTGTACCTTTACTATTAAGAACATCTTGATAACTCCCAGGATGTTTTGGGCCAAATCTCGCTCGCACCTGTCTGAGATATCAGGGGGCACATTGCCCCCCCCCCTTACCCCATGATCCACCCTCTCATGATCAGCTAAGGCCGCGTCCGAAACACGGCTATGGCTTTGACCGTTAGCTGTGCTGACAACGCAACCCGACCGTAGCCACTGCTCAACTCGGACCCTGCCCAAACCATTGTACCCTTTGAACTAATCAATGCTACACAACTGTGTTAGACTCATATCAGTGCTTTAGATGTTGACTTCTTGGATTGAAGAAGTGCAGCAAATTTATTAACATCATTCCCCAAAGCTGTCGCATTTGTGATTGATGGCGGTCATTTTAGCTTTGATTTTTTAATTTTTTTTACCCGCCACGTCATTGCTTGTCATTTCATCAGCATTGCAGTATTTTGCCCTTTTTCGAAACCACGAATAGCTTGCACGGGGCTTCAAACAGATATAGGTGGAGCCTAAGCCGTAGCCAAAGCCGTAGCAGAAGCCGTGGTTTCGCAATGGGCTACATTTGAATTGGTTCCTTCCTTGCCCATTTGAGAAAGAGACAAAGATTGAAGCGTTTGGCTTACTTACTGTGCTTTTAATAAATTCCCTATACATGTAAAAACAGTGTAAAAACAAATCAATCACAGATTCATGACATTTGTAATTGGGTGGACGGGTATTGACCACAGGTTATCTTTATGGTGTAAATTAGCAATGCTCATGGTGTCGTGGATTAGTGCATTGTTAATTACCAGTAAGAATAAACTGCCCAAAAGGCTTGACACCGTCATTCATCAAAAGCAAATTGAAGAAAACCAAGGCGATGTAAACCCAAGTCTTCACGACGAATTGTTCTTGAAGTGTACTGATGCCGGGATGACTGCTTCTGTATCAATAAACAATGCACTTGTGATGGTCAAACCATACACTGCTTGTTCTCACGCATTATTTGCTTGTCACTTAACACCTAATCATAGATCATCATCGAGCACATCCTTGTGAAGGGGGGAAAAACATCACGTCTGAAAAAAAAAGGGCAAAGCAAAACCCACAAGCCAACATTGGTATGCACACAAACTATATACACGTGTTAGTAATTACGTCAATCAAAAAAATAAAAAACGTGTTATAAAAAACCGCCCTTAGCGGAAGGTTATAATTCACCTTGCGATAACTTGTCATGCAGCAAATAGTTGATTATTTGCAAATCAACCCAAGCCTTACAGGTTGGTCCTTATAAAGTAACGGAATTCCTTTCATGATTGCAAAACAGAAAAAAACAATCTAGCAGAAATAATGGAGGTTAACTGTAGTTGATTTCTTTTCAGCTGTTGTTCGTTATAATTATGAAAATAAAAGAGTGAAAGACCGTGAAATTGGCGCGAGGTTTTTTTTTCTTACCCGAGACACGCGATGATTGACACATTTTGAAAAAAGACACGTGACCTTCATTCTTGTCCATTCTTCCCCGGAGACTTTTTTTAATGGAAGTATCTCATGCCGATCGGTCTTCTAAATCTTTGTTTAAAGGGTGTATGCATTTTATTAAAAATAAGAAAAAAAATAAGAAGTTATTTCATTCAAAAATGTCAATCTTCAATAAGTTCAAGTAAGTTAATGCAGTAACATCACATTTTCGAGAAATCAACCATATTTTCTTGCATGTTTGCATGGCAATACGGGGGTTTCCCCGCAGTGAAACGTGCCATAATTTTTTTTAGAACGAAACTGTGAAAATGTCACTGGAAAATGACAGCGGTGCCCTGGTCAGGAGGACAGGGAATGCCACAAAAGGGAAATGCAGTCTGCTTAGTTTTAAATGCTATCTCGAAATTTAAGTGACAACATTTTGTGAGGGTTAGTAGCAACCGTCCAGAATTACCAATGTTTTGAAATTTCGATTTTTCTTTTTTCGAAAATGCTGGTGGGCTAGTGGGTGGATCCAAGACAAATCAAAAATTGATTTTCATTGAAAAGAACAGCTTTAAAAAAAAAACATGCAGAACAAGTTTGGGTATTCAAAATTGTATTACATTTTAAAAATATTTTTAAGGCCCCTTACGCTTTAACTGCCTTTACGTGTTGACAGTCATCAATATTTTATTGTAATTTGCAAAACAGTTACGAGGTCACTCGTTTCTACTTAAGGAAAGAAGGAAAGGAGAGCAAAAAAAAACTCATAAATGCACATATGTTCAAACCGTTCAGCCATTACCTGTTAACGAAATTACTCTTTTAAGTTATGCAATGGAGAGACATGTAAAAACCATTCAGCTGATTTTAAAAAAAAATTGAAGGGGGAGTTTTAAAACTTTATTACCTTACGGTGATTTATTTTTTTTTTCATAGAGAGTGAATAAGCATACCATATGGCAGGGTCTTCATATTAATTTGTCTGGTAGTTGCTTCCGTGGCCGGACTTGATTCATTAGCAGCCCAGGCCGGTTGAAAACATCTCTTGTACGGCATCCGGAAGAGAGACTGAGCTTTCTATTCGGCGAAATACCATGGGGAAGTGATTTATTTTGTTGACCCAAGAAGTGACGAACTTCGAAGGAACTTCAACGAGATTATTTCTCTTTTGGAAAGAGAAACTCCAGTTGTAGAAACAATTGTGTGAGGTCAGTTCTAGGTTTTCTTTGCCAATTTCGAAAGAAAAAAAATCATTAAATTTAACTCCTGGTTCATTCAGTTGTGCTTGAAAAGGAATGCACCGTTGCGTCAGCATTCAACAGTCAAACAGAGTAGTTCAATTTCGACAGTTTTTGCATTCACTGGTCAGACATGATCATTCAAATTCATTTAATTACTGACATCATTCAGTTTCGTAAAAGCCAGTAGCATGAGGCTGCTCGAAACTATTCAGTTTCATCAGTCTGATTGATGATCAGGTAGTACTTGTAGAAATTCACTCAAAAAAAATGTGAAAATGAAGTCTTGTGAACCAGAAAAACACACGGTTCAATAAAATAACGAGGTGGTCCAGTTTTAGAGAACATTGAACTTTTTAAAAAATGTTGCCCGATTCGATTGATTTTGACAAAGTTTTTTTATCATAATAATTACCGGCATCTTCAAACGCTGTTTTTCGACTTTGGCGCTGAGTTCCTCTGACGGAAATATTTGTCTACATAATTGGTACTGGTACGAAATTTTATAATCAGTTTCAGCTTCCAGACTGAAACTAAGTCTGTTTTCGATGTTTTCCTGCCCTTTTTGTTAAATCCAATTGTTTTTCATGCGGACGAATTTGTACAACTGTCTAAAGACTTCGATCCGATTTGATCACCGATCAATCATCTTTCCAACATTCTGTACAAACATGGTCTCGTTTGAATCTTGCTTTGCAAAATTGTCAGACTGCAAAATGATAAAGGCGACGTTTAATGTCCCCCAGTGAACTGAAAAATTAATCAAGCCTTGCTGGAGAGAAGGTACATTTCTTTACTGCGGATATCTGCATGGGTTGAGTTCATTGTTTTCACGCCTGAGTTGGGTGCGTTTTCATGGCTCTGTTTGGTCGGTTGCGTTGCACTATAAACAGGAAACCAAACCGTCAAAATTGAAGATATCTTCTTTTATTATTGTCCAACAAAAATTAGAAATAATTGTTTGCAGATGATCCATGCGTGGGTTACCCCGAACAGACCTATTGACATAACTGATTAGCATTTACCTGCGGTTGCACGTGCATCTGGGACCCCACAAATCCTCGATGTTCTCCATCATTGATTTTTTGTTCGAATAGCGCCACCATGCGACGGACTTTGCCTGTAGTTGCAGTGCATGTGTGAATAGATGGAAATGATTGTGAAAAGCCAAAGCCGAAGTGTGATCTTGTAGACTTAAGATTGTTTTATTGTCATAAATGTGCCCCTTAAAACATATGAAAGTTTCTATGTGATAACTGGTTTCTTATTAGAAGGCACCAAGATGGATCTTGGTGAGTTGACTAGAAAGAGTCACAAACCTCACTCCACCCACGGCCACCCTAATAATTAGTATAGCTACTTGTGGTGCTTTGTGGGTTTACCAACTCCCTCGGTATTTACATGCAGCTATCATCCCCGCTGCCATATCTATGGTCCCCCAAGTAGTTCTTTACATTATGCTGGCAATATCGCCGGTCTCCAAGTTCAGATTGTCCCCATTGACCCGCATCGGTTTACCCCGGGTGCTTCACGGGCTGTTAACTAAATCTTTAGTCACAAATATTTCTTTATTCTCTCGATGGCTTTTATCGATTGGAAATGAAGTAGGCTATATATATATAATTGAAATCATAAAAAAAAAAATGGATAGGAAAAAAAAAATCCCCAGGAATGAATAGACTTGAGTTTCAACCCTAAAAAAGTGCATACTGGAGTTATTTGAGATCGTGTATGCAGCGATGCAGCGCACATGCTACTAATTGTCTACTGGGAATACACCGCGGCTCACTGGTGTATCCATTATATAGTGTCTGACGTATACGAGAGCTCTTTCTTGTAATTAAAAGATATTATTTTCTGCGGAATTCACGTGTGATTTTCGTCAGTGACTTGGTTTAGCGATAAACAGAACTGTCGCCGCGAGTGAGGTCCCTTATTGAAATCAGCGACAGTGAACATTTTAATATTCGTGTTTTAACGTGAGTATGACTTGTGCGGTTTTTTGTTGTTGTCAGTGTACTTTTTAGCTAGCTTTGAATTTTGATGCCTGTCTTTATTTTTTCTTTCTTTCGTCTTCCCCGGTGTAGACTAACTGTAAAGTACGTCATTAAACTGTTAGCAAACTTATGTATGTACTTAATCTCGTTCCAAATAAACAAGAGTGTCACAGCTTTGGGTGACACTTATTATCCTACATCTTTTTTTAAGAGGGAGAAATGGTTAAATTGCACCTTTACATGCGTCAGT
The DNA here is from genome assembly GCA_010994315.2 of Pisaster ochraceus. Lineage (NCBI taxonomy): Eukaryota > Metazoa > Echinodermata > Asteroidea > Forcipulatida > Asteriidae > Pisaster > Pisaster ochraceus. Next base: position 6,539,282 of record CM021530.1, read on the forward strand.
TCAGGTTGTGTGGGATTTTGTTGATGTGTGTGGGTTTTTTTTCATCGTTTTTCATTTGAGAAAAGAGAAAGAGAGAGAAAGTTCAATGTCATATAGTCGGAGGACTCAAGTTCTACTTCGATGCTCTGAAACCATTTTTAAGTATTCAAACGTTCTCGAGTTAAAACAACTCGTCAATTTAATAATATTTCTTATTGTAGGCCTAAACTGGCATGAAAACCTTCAGTTCGAATGAAAATATTTTCATTGAAAAAAGACTCGGTAAATTGTGGTTAAAAATGTTTAACCACCCAACATAATTTTTATTAATCTTAATATTGTGTTCCTTTGATATCTGGTAAATAATAGTTGTAATTTAAATCAGCATACGCCTATATCCCTCTGTCCCCGAACAAGGGCCCCTCACAAGGTAATACCATGCGCTTCTCCGCAATAATGTACACCCAATTATAGTTTTTAATTATTATTTACACAGTTTGTTAAAGCTGGGATGTTGTTATTTTTACTCTAGACGCGTGGGATGCTAAACAAATAATCAGCGCTACGTTCTCTTCGGAATAATCTTGTCTTAATTTCGTAATGCAACGGAGTGATATTCGGTTTGTGTTTGGCGAATTGGCTGTGCACGTGCGACGAGCGTGGGGCGACCCTTACTGAAGGTGCATTGTACAGCGTTAACTCGTCCACAACCGGTCGAGTCAACGCGTAGCGGAAACAGAAAATGAGGGTACAAGATGTCTGCTCGTTGGGGGCAACACGCCCTTATCTTTTATGTATACTCCGTCCACCATTAAAAATTGATATCGCTTGCTTCGTTAGCCAACTCTATTTGAAGACTGGTTTTATAACTGTGTGTAATTGTATTTTATAGTCTCGGCCGTGACCCGAAACGATCATTGTGAAATTGTGCCGGTTAAAGGAGAAGCGTATTAACCTTGGTGGGGAGAAAACCGCCTTGAAATGGCATCCGTTTTGGGTTGTAATAAATTTATAGGAAACAATTGTACCGAAAGTATACTCTATCTGCGGATGCATGATCGGTTTGATGACAATCAAAAAAAAAAAAGTATCTCATGCTTGAACCGCTCTACCCGGTATAGGTATTATCAGATCGGATGTGGACATTTTGAAATCCGGTAACAGGAGCTACATGATCTGCACTCGCAAAGTAGGCCACGTTTCCACGGGTTCATTCCATCGGGTTATATGGAACGTCAGACAGGATACGTTGCTGGGGATGTTTGGCTCGGCCAACAATCTCTGTCATTCTGGCGTTCGGCTGATAATTCACTAAGACAAATTCTGACTGCACTTGTAATTGCAAATATCATCCATAAACCGATACACATTAATGAGGCAGAAGAAACCTTGAACCTGCCCCATATCGATCCATGTGCCTTTACATCATGTAATCATATGCCATTAGTCAATCTGTAGGCACGTTATTAGAGAAGACATTTCCGGAAGTTACATTTCTGTGCTCTCCTACTGAAAATAAAATCCTGAACAAAAAAAGATGAAAAATTGCAGTTGACAACCAGTGATTGGGTGTTCTCGAAATGTAGGCTCAGGCCAGCGTCTGGCATGGGCTGCGGCTTTTGGCTAGATCACTGCTGATACCCATTCTCCAACGCTGCTGTTTGATCGAAAGGGGCTTAGACTTACTACAGCGCTTTTCGAAAGTGCTCACTTCCAGGTTTGTTTTCCAATTTTTGCCGGGATGCATTTTTACTTTAGCTAAGTAATAGTTGTATAGCCGTTTCCAATTACTTAGAAAGCTTTTTGTCCACTTCATCTAAACACATGCATCAAGAAAGATAAAGACATGGATTCCCAAATCATCAGCTGATACTCGATCTGCCGGCATATTTGTATTAAAAAAAAAAATGTTTATGGATTGTCTTCCGCTCCCGTGTTAGTCTCGTCTCGAGACGTTACTCAGTACAATGCATTTTCCCATTGACACAACACACTGCTAGCAACATTCTGTTGATACAATTTTATGCAGAAGTATGGAAGTGTGAATTTTAAAGCTAACCCAGAACCGATGCAATATGTTGGCCTAACTATCTTGGGACTACCGTGTTTATACAACCTCAAAACAAGCTCCTCTCTTCGTCGTTCTTCTTTTACTCTCCGTTTCTCTTAATCATCGATTTAAATTGACTGTTCACAAGTCCATTATGGTCTGTCTGGTATGGATTGATGAGTAATCTTTGGAATGACAAAGTACCTTTTGGGAAACTTTCTGGATGTTTATTTTAGGGAAAGAATGATATCTCATACATCGACCTCACTCCCTAATTGTTAACACAACAAACCTTTAATTCAGACATGATTTTTTTTGTTCGATGGTGGAAATATATTACTCGGTCTTTGCTCTTCGTAGTGGACTCTGCCTGATCCGACATCGGACCGGAGCTTCGTGTTTTGTGGGGAGATCTATGTTACAGTGCACGGCACGATGGTCATTTGACATCGTTAGCTGAAGTGGATTATGATGAGTGGGTGCAGACAGGGGAAATATTTTGGGGGGAATTGTGCCTTACAACCATGGCAAATTTGGCCCACAGTCAGCGTGTCATGTGAAAAATAATTAGCTGAGGGCCATTGCTGATATGAATTTTGAAAAATATAGGTAACAAGCAATTTTCAAAACTTTCAAAATGGCTGCCATTTCTTGTTTCATTGGTGTCCAAAGGGCAAACCTGCGATGGCCCTATTTAGCCATGTTTATTTCCCGTGACATACTCCGACTACGGAGGTAGAAAATAAAACTGACTGCGTGCCAAATTCCATGTCAATATCATCCAAGGCACAATCACGTCACCTATACCTGCCCTACTGAAAAACCCAACAAACAATAATTAGTAGCATATTTCTGTGTTTGATGCTGTCTTGAAGTAGGAGCTGGGGGTCATGACCTACTACCCAAGGGTAATTAGGGTAATTTGACCGTGTTCCCCTGTACCCCCGAGTCCCCCTCTCGGCCATTCTCCTCATTCGACACCTCTTCGATCCGTATCGATCGGCAATTTCCGACCCTTAGTGGGATTTAACACCGTGACAAAAAGAAACAAGATGTTTCGAACCGGGGTCTCACTCTAAATTCAAGTGCAGCCGCAGGGGGATGTACACCTTAAACCCCTCATCCACTTCCAGAGGTTCGTCTTAAGATGATCCCTTATGGAGAAGCGATTCTGACCCCGCCCCCTCCTCCAACAATCTTTAAAAAAAACACACACACACTTTTCCGCATGCATTCCCCACTATGGCACTGTTGCTTTTGCAACGCCATATTGCAGAGTCGATCGATATTTCAGTCTTTTTTATGAGATGGGTGAACAAGCGAAACGGGCACAGACCCTTGTGTTCGAGGCTGTTGTTGTCCCTGGGTTTTGGAGTGATTGTCGAAGCCAGGGGAGCACCTTTCACCGGACTTGGGAACTGCGTTTACAGCAAATCCCCCAGAAAGACATAACACTTTTGTGCGGTAGCCTCGTCCATTGAAGCGACCCCCGCTCATGAAGTGTACCAGAGCTTTATAGACAGTCTTCAAACACTCTGATTTCGCCTTGTCTCTTGCCATTGTCAGGCCGGCCGTAATGAGCCTATTTTTCAACCGCCTAAAATGAATTCTAATGAAACACTTCCGCGTGGCTCTTTGACATGATTGTCTCCCTTTCGTTTAGGAGGAGGGTCTTCGAGTGTTGTTTACAGCGTGCTTTGGTTGTGTTTTTCTCGGGGAGGAAACCACGGCTCGGAGCGATGTTATTCTTGACATGTGACATTCGGGGATCAAATTTTCACGGTTGGAGCGTATTATAGTCACGGGTTGTAGTGGATCTGCCACAATGCCGAATGGAGCACGAGGGTCAGATACTTCTTCCACCTACGATACATGTCCACGTGTACATGTACTAATAATAATTCCAGCAATACAGCACAAGGGACTGATAATTAAAACGTAACAACCATTTGAGTTTAATCACTGGTAAAGATTAACTGTTTTATTCTGTTACTTTATCCCTTTAAACTTCAAAAAAAGAAATACCTTTCTCATTTTAAAGTAAATACATACGTTTGGTAATCACTCTAAAAAAATAATGGCAATAAAAACTTACTTAGTTAGAAGTACAGCAGCTTTCGGTAGCATAAAGAAACATTTGAATTCAAAACAATGTGTTTATGGACAAAGAATGTCAGTTTTTATCCCCCCAAATTTCAATCTGAGAAAAGTTTCTCTTTGTAATTCCTATATTAGGGATTGTTCTTCCTGCGTGGACATTTTTTTCGGCGATATCTCAAAAATGCGACGACCTTTTGAAATTAAACTTTCACAGGTTAGTTTTATTGTATAAAAAATTATGTCTACATTTATATAGGATTAAAACAACCGAACGGTTCCAAAAACCAAATGAATACTTTGCCTTTTAAAGTTATATATATATTTTTTTAATAATTTATATATATTTTTAGGGCCATGATAAGTCCCGTGTAGCTGCAGCAGCAGTACATTAACATGAACTAACCTATTTTACGCAACCCTCTCGTGGAATTGTGAAATGATTAATTAGAGGTCAATCGCAGGTTTTTTTTTGGTGTGTGTACTTTGCCTTTAAAGAAATAAGGCTAATGTAAATTCCAAATGTTGTTACATGAAATGATTGGAAATGTGGAATTAGAGAAACCATCAGAATTGCACTTTTTCAGAAATGAAGATTGAGCATTTATGTCAGTGGGCCTCTTGTTTGATGTGGTAAGGACATGATATAGTACGTGATCCAGGCCGAATCTGCCAAGTATTAATTCGGAGGCTGTCAGTTTCTCTGGCGTGATTTGTTAACGGTGTACGACGACACACGGCGTTTTTAGATGCACGACTTTTCAAGGGACGGGTCAGCATCAACGTAACAGCGACCCGTCGAACCAGCGGGGGAAACCCTCCAGGCCACCCCGTCCAACCCGGGGCCATCCCTGCGGTTAACAGCGAGACGTGACCACTAACTGACGATAGGGGGACGCTGCGTTCATCGGTAAACACCGGTCCAAGCCATTCGCGTTTGTTTTTGATAAACTTGCAAAACGGAACACGATAAGACCGGAAATGTCTGATCCCGAGAGATTAGCGAGCAGCAAATCATTCGCCAGGGATGTTGACAGACCCTGTCCAAATAAGGCAAATCGTGGACTCGACCAATACCCGGAGGAGGGGAGTTTTTATTGTTGAGGGGAAGCACGGCGAAGTGTAATTACATGAAATATGTCTCGAGCATTAAAAAGATTGACCGACTTCGCCGTTTGTTTATTTGTAATACTACACTGCGAGGAATTTAGAATGTGATGAAATCCATCCGGTCTCGGCTGGATCCGAGGGCCACATTAGCCACTCCGGAAACGCAGGTGACAAGAGGAGAAACCACCTATGGAGTAATGGTGCTACCCAAAGAGTACGCCCCCTTACATTTACATATCAATACCCAAGTGCCTGCTTGCAGCTCGCTAGTGAAAGAATTCCGCCCAGCAGTAAATAAAGTCCTTCACTGAGACCGGAACAGTACGGAGCTTGGCTGAAGTATCCAAATCTATCTGTGGGCCCACGGAAAAAAAACTTCGACAGTTAGTACTTCTCTCGAAACCGAACTGGAATAATCTACCGGGGCGATTTATACACTAAATGGAAAGCTACCATACTGACGCGTTGTCGTCGGCCTTGTCCTGTTCCCTACATGGGTTTGTGTGGATTCTATATGCTTAGTGAGGAGATGTTTAACTGATGAATGGACTGCAAGGCAGGCCCTGCCTAAAGTCATCCAATTGTAAGTTTTTATTATCACTGGTCGGGGTAGATAACGGGCACAGGAAGGCGCTGCGATGGCTAGTAGTAGCACTGTGTGTGCTGTGTGGGGGTTATGGGCATAGGTACACACAACGTGGTAGCACACATGCTTAGAAATAATTGTCCCGGCTCGGTCTCAATATGGCCTGTGTAAACTTTAGATATGCAGTTTTGAAGTGAATGCACATCAGTTAAACCGTTAGTTTGATCATGGAGGTAAAATATCACGGTTTACTATAAAGTTACAGCATTGCTAGCAAAGTACACGGCGTGTGTGTGTGTGTACACGACGACGGTGGGATGGAAACACCGTTTGCATACACTACACTCTGAGCATGCTCTAAGATTGCTGTCTTTTTATAAAGTTCTCTCCCCAATGTGGAAATGAAATTTAACCCCCCTGCGTTTACAGTCGCTTGTGGTTTATCACGTCCCTCGGGCCTGCGCTATTTCAGGGATAGACTGTATCATGAAGAAATTCTACTACACTGGAAAGAAACCTCCAGCTCAAGGCATTTTTCATGAAACATGGATGGGAGGTAAATCTAAATGGGGGGGGGGGGAAATCTACGCTGTACTTTTGGGGGGAATTCATTGTACGGTTGTTACCTCATCAAAAGTAAACGCACCGGTCGAAGTCTTAAAACTAGGTGGGAACAAGAGTACAACGGCAAACATTATTCTGCCATTATAATCAGAACCGGTTGGTTTAAAATAATCTCACGGAACGGATTAAAGTTTGTTCCATCCATGTGTGTGTGTGTGTATATATTAATAACACCTTTCTTACGAGTTAAATTCGTGGAAACTGGCAATGGGAAATAATCAGTTAACCAGAATTCAAACAGTCCGGCTGAGTTGCGGACCCATGTTGAGTTTCGTTTCATGTGAACTGCACTCACTGAAATATCTAGCTGTGTTTTTTTCACAGCCATTTCTCTAGTTAGTATGCTTCTCATTTTCGTGTTCTTTATTAGTTTCCATCATAAATGTATGGTTGCAATAGTATTTTTTTAAATGGCATATACTTCGTGTACATTTAATTTTGAAGTAAAGTTTTGGTCGTGTGTCTTTTCTTGTGGGAATTCGTCAAAGATATCACAGGACGGTTGTCAATATTGTCTGTTTAACTGGCATTGTGGCAGTAGCCAATCTTTCTCTCCAGTCCAACCCATAAACGGTTATTTGATTTAAAAGTCTCATGTTTGTGAATAAAGTGCAGTTCATGACAATTCTGTGTCCAAAGATCCTTGTTAGAAACTCCGAGGTTTACCCTCGGTAGCTTGGGAATCCGAAAAGAGCAAGAGGGGAACTTTAAACCTTGCAAGTGCAAGCCTTGCACTGCCGCAGACTACACCACTTGGCCATTCATGTTTTTACAACGTCATCACAAGGATCCAGTTGAATTGAACAACAGTTATGAGACCGTCTTGGATATTTTTCTTGCTGCGAAAACATTTAGCAGTGGATTTGATCCCTGAAGATCGTCCCATCTACAAAGCAGACTCGCAGACTACGGGGAAACTGTTTTCACAGACGTCGAAAATGCACAGCAGACATTGGCTCGGCATTATTGCTCCGCCGCTCTGGCCCAAGATTCAATCACGATGCCCGGTGAAGTAAACGGTTCCCTTCACCCAGGGAGCTCGTTGGCAATGATGGTCAATTATACGTCACATGTGTTTCCTTTAATCAGTCGCCAGAGCTTTCCAATTCACTGCTTCCATCCTCTCTGAGTAAATTCCTTCCTAAATTAACTTGATATTATGGGAAGTCAATACCCAGAGCGGCCTCAGATTGTCCCTATTGAAGTGTCTCTATCCGCATTTCCGCTCTGGCGTGTCCGGCTTTGAAATCAGGATCATTTCCAGTTCTTGATGAGACAGTTCCGAGTTTGCGGGGCACTCTTTTCAGTGTATAAACAGAGCAGCCTGCGTGAACTTCATATCATTAACGCGCTGTAAGCTGTTTGTGACACTTCGCTCACCGGCCCCCCAGTCCTTGCTTGTGTTTTTGAAAGTCAGCATGATAATGGTAACATTAATACGTTGTAACCTTAGCAAACTACCTTAGCCTTGCGGTTTTGTCAGTCGCCATAAATCTCTGTCATTTTAACCCGCTCTGGTGGGAGTAAATTGTGACAGGAGTTGTCCTATTTTGGTGCTGTCTTATCACCCGATGCTAATGTGCGAATCCCCCGGGCGAGGTCGACGTAATCATTCACGGAGCCCCGCGAGCAGAGATCAACTTAACCTCATATTTTCTCCTTTTTTTTCCTTCCTCTACGTGACTCTCTTGACTCCCCCTGACTCGTAAAATAAAACAGATTTTATTTATTCTTCTTTTTCAGAGTTTATGGAGCACCGGCTTGCCGCATGTTGCATCCATGGCACAGGATGGAAATGGCGTGATATCGCGGCAGCCCAGGTCTCTGACCAGGTCATTGCGGCAGTCTAGCGGCCGGCAGCCTATCGGCCAGCAGCCCCGAATCGTTGACTTTCCGGCCCTACAAAGCGCTCCTCCCGAGGGACGGGCAAGAGTGAACGAATACGTTTATGAACCAGGCAACGAGCTTCTCAATAACACAAGGAATAACAATGACAATCCAGCCCAACCCCACTTGCTGTCGGGAAGTCACCATCATCGAAACAACAGATCAACTTTTATTGTCGTGTCGGACAACGGCAAGACCAAAGTTTTAAAATACGCCAAACGAGAAGTGAGTAGGACTAGCGAGGAGAGTGACTCGAGCGCCCACACCACAACTCCGTTGCGCTGTTACGACAGCAACATCCCCATCGCCTGTCAAGCTTGCGGGAAATGTTGCTGCGACAAGTGCCGGACTAGAACAGATTTGCCTCAAACCTGGCTATGCGGGAGGTACAAGTGCTCGGCGGAGAACACGTTGGAATATTGCACCTGTCTATTCTGTGTGAAAGGATTATTTTACCATTTCGCGGACAGCAACCACGATGATTATTCGTGGGGTGACAAACCATGCTCATGCGGGGATAAGAAATGTTGTTTGCGATGGTCCATTATGGGAATGATCTCCCTTGTGTTGCCTTGTCTGTGGTGTTATCTGCCTGGGCGAGGGTGTATATCTGCCTGCAAACTTTGCTTCGCGAGAGACGGTTGCAAGTGCAAGGAATCGGAGTACGAGACTTTGTAGCATCATCGTCACCCTGGGCCGACTTCATTCCCAGCAAACTCACGAACATCATGTCCATTCGACACCACAACCGGCCGGCAGGGTGCCTAGTTTCACGCCGCAGGGCCGCGGTTACTGCGCACCCCGTGGAGTCAATGACATGTATCGCCACGTGGCCACCACGGCAGAATTTCCGTAACTCAAGGATATTATATCAGTGCGGTGGTTGTAGAAACAACTCTCCTGTTGCAGCCCGTCCAGCGATTGCTACGTTGCCACGCAACCTTAGAACGCTGGTACCGTGGTATCTTCCGGAACACCAGGGATATATTGCATCCACCATGGCAGGATTTCTCAGACGCAGACATCTCGTATGGAGGAGACCCAACCGGTAGCGATTCCGGGGCGCTCACCCGGGACCTCAAGCCTTGGGAGAGCAATTTTTACACAATACCCACTGGTCAGTTGTGATTACGACCATGTAAATGACCGCCTCGTGGTGGGTGACCGGCACAAGATTGAATTATATTATTATTGATGGGAAACATGGTGCAATTGAACACTATACACCTAGATAGTGTGCTAAATATAATATGTATAAAATGTACGGTTAAGTAACTAAACCAATCTGTCTGTGTTCCTCTAAGACAAACCGATTACAGGCCACAACGAATCTCACTCCATGAATGAAAGAAGCATCAGGTGAAAAACAGGTGAATCACGGTGCCCCCCCCCCCTCCCCAACCCACTTATGTCAAATTGACCTCGACCAATTTCCCGCGTTTTCTGCAGCTTCACAAACCCCGTGTTAACAACCACTGAGTCAGGCACAGTGTTTGTACAAAGTCTCGTCCCCCCCACACACTATCTTCTATTTCTGTCATCTCTTTGCTCTGGATCCTAACTTGGGAAGGAGGAAGTGGTCCTCTCGAATTGCTGTTTTCTAACAAGAGTCCATTTTACGCAGGCCTATTATAATAACGTGAATCTATACACTTTGTATTTATACATGTACATACATATTCTATACATACAAGTGTATATATTCACTGAATGACATGCGTGTATTAATAAGCGTGAGGCCACGTGATCGGTTTGTTAAGTCATTGGTTTCTTTTTACACTAGGACTGTCACAGTTTTTAATATCATTATGATGAACAAGTTGTGTAACCACGGTGTTTATAACACGTGTCTGGATTGTTTATTGAAATCAGTTGTAACAAAGACCAAGTCATTATTAATAGAGAATTCATCCCGAGTTTGCATTCATTTCATTAGTCTATTAAATCAAGTCCGGACAGCATTCAGCCCAGAAAAACAACAAAATTGTTGTGAAAATAACCATTACATCTGGGGTTTTTTTTTATTGGACACAAGGCGGTCGTGTTGCTCTATTCAACTTCAGCATATAACTAAACGCCTGTCGATGTCCTGGGTTTCCGGCGGATTTACTTGAACACAATACCTTCGGTTTCAATGGGGACTGCAAACCGTATTGAGTTGCCAGTCAATATCCCATTCAACAATTCAAAAAACGGGTTCACCTGCAGTTCTGTGCGGGGGGAAAGAGGTCTTTTCGCCTGCGGGTGAGGTAAGCTGTCGTTCGACCGTAAGCAGGAGTCATTAGTGGGTAAAACCTGTGAAACCAACAAATGTTTGTGTTTCGCACTGTTTTGCTGCAAATTGAATTCACTCAAAGTCCCCAGATACACGGGAACTTCCAGGCCGTAATACCAAGTAATTCTTAGCCATTTTTTAAAAACTTTTTTTATCAGCAAATGTCGGAAGAAAATCAGGGATTTTTGTGTATGTGTTTTTTTTTCCCTTCTCTGTAGAATTCATGCATGCGTGCACAATTCATGAGCATTATACGAGAAGCAAGGGGTACATGTAGCACTAAGCACGGCTACCCCATACAGTAGTGTGGGCGGCCGTAGTGGTTTTTTTGTTTGGGTATTCGCAGCGTCATTCAACGGCCCTACCAACCGGGTATACATTTCTCAAACGGAATAATAAAAATGTCCCCACGACAAACAAAAAAAGCTCTTTAAAAGGCGCAGGTTTCTTTGTGATGTGGGTTTTTAGAGTCCTGTTAAATCAACCAGAAAACTCAAGCGACACCCTGCCAATTTCTCACCAGGGATGGTCACACATTTTCCCTCCTTTACCCCAGTTGATCCGACCGAACGTTTCCAGACAATGTGACCGAAAAGATTAAAAACAAAATTCAGTTATTTTGGTGTTTTTTTTCATGCACGCGAAACCCCCCCCCCCCAATACTTTCAAGTCCCAGACGGACATGTTTTGCTTGTATAAATTTTCCTCGGACGGCCCAAAAGTTTAATTCGGCTGAAAGATTATACAATTTTTCAAATCCGCTGCAGAAAGGCTGTTCCAATCTCCCCCGAAGAAAACAATTTCGTACAAAAGAACTTTCCAAAGGACAGATCTTTCATACTGCGTACTTGCCGCGATTAGTCGCGGATAAACCACACAGGATAAACATATTTTAAACGCAAAAAGCTCTCTTTAATCCAGTGTGCAGTATTTGTAATCTGTAGTTGCGAAAAGCTTTACCTGGAACTCGTGTTGTGAAAAATTTCCGCCAGCGATAATAAACTCACGTTGGTGAAGAAACTGTTTGCGAAAATTGTGTTTTCAGTCTTATTATCAAGACAACTGAGAGACTGTGGACTCTTTTCTTCCACATCAACTCTTCAGTTTTGTTTATCCCTTCAGATTATGCACGCAGGAAGTTGAAAAGCTATAACAAAATTACAAGGTGATTCGTACAATAAATTTGAAGTTGCATTTAAAATGCATTGTACGACTAGAACTTGTATACGCTGGCTTAAAAAAAAGATGAACGCCCCTGGGGGAGAATCGTGCCTTGCTTTGACTCCGCGGTGTTGATGTTGGGTCCGGAAACATGGCGCTGTGAAAATGCAACGCGCATGGTCAGTTGCGTCACCCCTTGTGTCGCCCCACTAGGTTAATCATGGCGGGATGTCCCCTCGGTCTCGGACCCGTCTCAGCCAGATTGCAGTTTATCAAATCGGAGCCTCAGAAATGTCCGTCTTTGTTCTAACTTTTAATAACCACCCTTTATAGTTATTTGTAATTACGGTATCGTGAAAGGGAAAGTGTTTACAGTGATGGAAATAATCGGGTTATCCAACAGACCAAGTGGTTTCTGAAAAAACCCCTCAAAAGAACCTTGAATCAGTCTTGGCAAGTTGTTCTACAACAGTCTCCATTCTTCAAACTACAGTGCTGTCATGTTCGAAAAAGAAACTGAGTTCAGTGTTAAGTTGTGGTGGCATATTCAGATTAACATTCAAGTGTTTTCGTGATGTGTTTCTTGGAGACAAGAATGTCCAAATTTACTTTTTTTTCATCTTTCTATAATGCCTTCAAGGTGATCCAGAATTTCAGCTGAATGTGCCCACATAAAGACAGCAATGTAGTTTGTGCTTGGATTTGTCAGAGAGACGCACATTATTTGCCAAACATGTTGACTGTGCACGTGTTAGAATGGTATACTGTAGTCTAAAATTCAACTCAATCTGGGAAAAAAACCAAATCCCCCTGCGTGTGTACAGATGCTTCAAGCAAGCATGGGAGCTATGGTTCAAGGTGCGTGTGATAGCCATCTGCATTTATTATGCAGTCAAAGGTCGCCTGTATGTAAACGGTGATGGTCACCCAGTATTTGCACTCAAAGTTTTGGCGTTCAAGAGACAAATCCACATGTTTAAAAAAAAAAAATAGTGGCACACGTTTTTCACTTGGCTAAAACTTGACAGTGTTCGATGGTGCAAAGTTAAAACAATCTTGTGGAATTTTGGGGGGTTTGCAACAAGATGATTTTGATCTGAAAGCACTAGAATGTTTGTATTTAATTCTTAATTTGAGGAAACTCTTTGTTTTGAATTGAGCTGGGTCTCGGCGTGGGACTGTGAGAGCTCATCACTGCATGTATATCAATTCGAACTCTGACATTTTTTTGAGGAGTGAATCCAGCGCAAAGTCTCAAGGTCGACAAAGATGTGCGACTGTTGTGGAAAAATACACAGGAAGTCTGTGGTGTGGTACACACTAAAGGTGCGCAATGAGCTTTGTTTGCTGGCTGGGTTGTTTGCTCGCTCGCTGACCTAAATCATTAGTGCCGAAAGCGGGAACTAAAACTCCAGTGTTTGTTCTAGAACAACTTGCATAGGATGCTATCTGGTAAAGATTCTTGAGTTTGTTGGTTTGGGTGGGTGCAGTCTCTGTGGTGTGTTATAATGCAGACCCGTGTAAAGTCTCGTGCGTATTTGAGCATTTCTCGTGAGCCCCTAGTTCCCAAGTACATTGCTTTAATGTGTGAAGACAACAAAATCTCGCATTTAAAAAAAAACACGTCCCAAACGTTTGAATATGAAGCATGAGACTTGCTCAAGTCTGTTGAGCTCTTCACAGAGTCTGGTTATCGTTTGGACCAAGCACGACCCGGTTCCAATTATAATGCCTTCCCTGGTTTTCATTCTTATGATATGGTTTCCGATATGATATCATTCGCCTTCATCAATCATCTGGTATTTATTTAGAAAACTAATCGAGTCATGAATCTCGGGGTATCGGATGGGCTCCCGTACCCCACCACCATCATCGGGGAAGTTCATTGCCCAAATAAATAGATGTGACTACGGGCCCGAGTGCTTCAAAATAGACCTGCCAAAACTCGAAACACGTCCTACGACGCCTTGATAAATACGACCAAGCAACTCGGCACTCGCCAATTTCTCTAGTTAATAACACTGCACTAAGCTACATACCATGTCTAAAGGACGTGTTTGTTCCAAGCAATTTCGTTTAAATTCATTGTTGGTGCTTTTTGACTCACTCTCGCCTTTTGTTTCATTGGCTTTCCATGGCTTTTTTGTGTGTCTCACGAGTACACAAGTAATTACTCATTAATAAGTATCCATAAACTTATACTAGTTATCGAATTTAGTACATAAACTACATAACTTAACGGGCTCAGATGTGAGTGTAAGATACTTAACTATTTCTCACAATCTTAAAAGACATTTTGTGTATGATGGCGGATTTTTTTTTTATTACCAATGTATTCAAACTGCAAGTAGGCTGCTGTTGTTGATATTAAGCGTCAACACTGCAGTCGACACAATGTATTCATTTTGTTTAAAGAAATATATGTAGGCTATTATAGAAGGTGCACTCTGGCGCCGTACAAATTATTATAATACACGAACACACGAAACACGTTTCTCTGTATAAACAGTAACAGTGTTTATTAAAATAAGTAATGGATGAAGTAGTCTCGATCCGAGGCGCGACTTCCTCGCCGCTGAACATCAAGTCGGAAGTTGACACCTTGGGTTGGATGAAATGTATTCGTTTACGACGAGATATGATTTTAATTACTGTTAACATAATATCGTTTCTGCTAACTGCGTTTTGCCAGTTCCTTACTTTGTATAAAGAGGTTCCGATATGTTAAATATTGTTATACTCATAACTATTATCTTATTACCACACGCGGTGTTGGTCTAATACCGACAGTTCACCGTCAGCTGTGGTTGTATTGAACGCCGGAAAAGAAGAATCCACCAGTATTTTGGTGCTTCCAAAAAAAAAAAAAAAAAAATGGCGACTCTAAACAGTCGTTGAAATATGTTCTTTGTTCAGACTGAATCAGTTACATACATTACATTTACAGTGTATACAAAACATGCGTCAATCAATTACTACTGTTGATGTAAACTGTAGTAGAAGCAATTTCAGATTTTCAGTAAATGAAAACAAATCTTAATCTTGTGGCACAAAACAAATCTGTAATGCATTAAAAAATTGTGTAAAACCAAATAGCTTCAAGTCCGTATTAGCAATGTAAATTGTTCCCATGATCGCCGTTGAACTAGTTATTGTGGAATGTTGCCCAAAAACCCCGCCTGAGACTGTGAGCGGGGAGACATCCACGTAAATGACGAACATCTGCTTTACAGTCAACCTTGCTCACAGTGACCGGTTTCAAACCAATCGTTCACAACCTTGGTCTCTTATGACGCTAATCGATCATTCTGTAGAGAAAACAGTCTTGCGTCGTGGTTGTGGATGAAGAGATGAGTTTACACACTGGACACGAGGTTGTCTGTCGGGTCAGAGGTCATTCGTGTAGCCACACACTCATCTATCTCTGTTTGGTACGAGAACAGAGATGTGTGCGTGTGATAGAATACATTAATAATGATATCACTTTTAAAACAACATGTGCCTCGAGAGCATTCATTGTAAAGGAAAGCAAATTTATAAATCCCTTTAAATTTGTTCAGACACCTCGGATGATTCTGAATGTTAAGAACTATTTATCTGTATGACGTACGTGAGAAAATATTTGGAGTTCTATTTTATTATATTATTTATTTTTCAGGAAGGTATTAAAGAAACAAAAACAAGGAAAGCAACAACAAAAAAGCTCTGAGATAATTTGTTCCGACTGTTTCAATCATTTTCTAGTTAACCGGCAACGAGGGGCGAGTGGAGGCCGGGGAAGTTAAGCTTTGGTACCCCCGTGAAGGGCCGCTCTGGACAGCACTCAGTGGGAACCATTTAGCGTGTTTGTGCTGTTCGCTGCGTGTATCATTTTCATCCAAACGTATTAAAGATGCATGTTTATTTGTTTGTTTGATGCTGGATTTTTTCTTCTTCAAAAGACAATGAGGGAAGGGCGTTACTGCATTAAAATCATTAGGGGATTTAATGTGATGTGGGATATCATCAACGTTTGTGTTTTGGAATACAAGTTTTACCACGATGCATTCAATGTACAGTAGGCCCCTATAATGTACATTACATGTATTAGCAAACATGACATGGCCGAAGGTCAGTCTGAGTTCATAGTTCATGGCAGCAAACGCACTTTTGACAAAGCAAGAATCCTGACAGTGGCGGCGCTTGTAGGGGTCACAAGAAAATCCGAACCCCCTCCCC
>CM021530.1:6558352-6580979 GCA_010994315.2 Pisaster ochraceus
AAAATAAACCACCCCTTTAAATGTAATTTGGGTAAGAGTCATGGTTACCAGTCGGTTGTCTGGCCCTCAATATCTAATCCCAAGATTTGATTGGATTGTACAGATTTGTAACTACATGAAGTTACTTACTGTAGTTTTATTCTCCCCTTTTCCCCTTTCTGCTCCAGCGACGCGGACAAGGTTACGGGGGCGAATCACTCTGGATCTTTCCGTCCCCTCAAAAATGATTGTTTCGTTGGCACAAACAACAGGGCTGGGGATGCTGTATTCGAAGTGACGTACATAAGGGGGTCTGTCCATGCGATTAGTCCATGGAGAAGCTAAGTGATTAGGCCGACAGCTTCTTCTCACCGCCTGCCATTGGGTGTTTTTGTTGGGAGGGAAATGAGGTTTTCTTCGAACGGATTTCTGGTCTGTGTGGGGACGAGTGTCAGAAGCAAAATAACTCAAAACCTAAGTGGTGTTGAACTTGTTCGAAGGAAGGATGGAGCCTTAAAAACAATACTCCTTGTGTCTTCATGTCATTAAGAAGCAGATAACTTGAAGCTTGAAAAATCTGTCAAAGGGTTTGGTTATCAGTGTCGTAACTGATGCAGAATTCCAACTTAAAATTACATAAGCTAACTTGGAAGAGTGCTATTATAAGAGGCAATGCTCGTTGTGAACATGAAATGAAATGACATGAAGATATAGTCACCTGATATGGAATTATAGAAGCCAGTTATATAACTACATCATCAAAAATATTGCTCTGCAAAATCAGTTAGTTTGGAAGAAGAGTTCATGTTGCAAAAATAGCCCCCACAACAATACACAAACAAACAAACAAACAACAACAACAACAACAACAACAATAACAACAACAAAACAACAACAACAACAAAACAACAACAACAACACCACCACCACCACCACCACCAACAACAACAACAACAACAACATCAACAACAACAACAACAACAACAACAACAACAACACGACGCCGTGAACAGCCTTTGGAAGACACAACAACTTGCACCCTTCACACACATTTCACCATGTAATGTAGCACATCTAATAATGTAGACGATACAAAAAAAAATCCAAGAGTTCCATAAAAAATTATATTTGAGACGCCCGCAATTTTTACTTCCGTCAATCCCGCTGGGGCCCCCCGTACACACTTCAACCAAAATTGAAATTACAGCTGCTCCCGTGTGTGCTCAGTACAGCGTGGTTTGTAATTCCTAAAAAAAAAAAACTCTACTCTGGATAAACTACCGGGCATTTCCCTAGTGGCAGCCGCTAATCTAGTACTCTAGCGGGCTAATTTCCAGCCCCATTTAGCCTTGTGAAATGTTATCTCGACAGTGTGATTTTTAAGCCAAAAGCTCCTCAAAAAACAACTTGAAATTGATAAAACACCTGAGTGTTCATAAACCATTGATTTGGCCGCGGCATAAATGAAAGATGATAACGTCCGTTCATTTCAAAACTCATTTCGTAAAAAAGCGGTCTACCTTTGACAAAATAATTTACAGCCAGACACCTCTTGGTGCTAACTAGTTTAAAATTTCCTCTGCTATGATGTCATTTTCAGAGTCATAAATTTAAAGTTTGACTTCGCTAACACCTCGTAAAAATAGGGGAATTTGGTGAAGTCACATCAGTGTCGTGGAACCCCTGGGAGCATAAACCGTTCAATCATCAACTGTCCGTTTTTTTCTTCAGCGCGGCTACCAGGCAATAGGGTCCCCTGACTTGTCCCCGCAGAAAGTGTCATTGAAGGGATGACGTCATGGAATCCAGACTACGATGTCAAGTGCCCCAGGATGACAAACGGGCCGAGTACAAAGACGAAGTGAACTGCTGGCGCCTCCACTTTTGTTTATAAAATAACCTTTGTCTTCTTGCCGAGTTTTGAGGGTGACACCTTCACCTCTTGGGGAGCTAAAGAACATCAGCCTGGGTCTGTCGTGAATGACGCAGATCGCCAGGAGTCAAACGGCTGTGGTGGGAATCAACACAAAAGCCAAGGGGTTAGATGTGGACCTACTTTCCCCCATCGTACCACTCGATTGGCCTTTGGAGGGAGGCTCCCTGGTTCGGAATGAAACATAGAGGTACAGTTTCTCGTTTAAAATACAGCACTGCATAATAATGACACCAACGAGAAACAGCAAATTCCAACATCAGAATCCAACCCTCGGTCACCTGCATCCGACTATGGATGTTGGAATGTGATCAACAATAATAAACCCTCGTCAGTTTGATTATAAGTACATCGCCATGTTCTTGTATCAATTTGCTTTTGATGAGATCATTTTCTTTATTTGTATAACAGATATTAATAAATGAAGCCAATGTAGACGAAACAGGGAGTGGGGGTGAGGCGTGAGAAGGAAACAAAATGAGTAAGTTTGTTGTAGATGGAAGTGTGGGACGTGTGTGTGCCCTTATTACAACCGTGTATTATGATAACATGTGTGCGAATATAGAGCGCACTCCATTTTGTTGATATTTTCACAAGTTCAAATCCCAAAGATCATCTGTCGGTTATCAGATGTTATCTCCCATCTGCCCAACTTCCCAGCTAGCTCCTTCTCGAATATCAAAACTATAATGTTATGAAATCTGTGCGACGACAGGCCCCCAAAAAGGAGCACATGCTGGTTTGTTGTGCGTGGGATAATATCCCCGAGGTGGCTGAGATGACCCAGGGTGACCCACCGGGACGAGCACGGCTGTCTTTTGCCAGATCCTTCTCCACTTTAACACGGTGTTGTCGCAACACGAGCTCATCCGCAAGGCGACCCACACACAGTTTACACAATGTAACCGCGCATACATTACATACTACGTGTACATTGTACATGTACCTTACAATGTACCGTCTACACCACCGAAGTTTCGCCTGCATTTGAGTAATGCCTGGGTTTTTTTCTTTGGGCTTACATGAGCCAGCTTTACTTTTGTACCAAAATGTGGATCGAAGAACCGTGTAGGTAAATGATGAAGGACTAAGGATGTCCGCACTAGGGCAAATGAGATATTATATGGATGTACACAAGTCTCGTTTTCTACAGGAACCATTACGTATTGTATTAGTAGTTATGCATTTCAAATTGAAGTTTGCTATTTAAGGTGTCACAACAGCAAAAATCAGCTCTCAAAAATGCTATCCAACGGAAATGGGATTAGTTTTCAAGGGAAATTACATCATTGGTAGTTTGGTGGGTTTTTTGGGGGAGAAATATGGATTTGTGGGGTAGGATTTAATACCAAACGACCTGTTTACACTTGTCAGTCTGTGACTGCTGGGAAATCAAGAGCGAATGTGGACGATTTTAAGCTGTCAGACACGAGTATAAAAACTCATGGCGAGATCATACGCCACTGGGAACGAGGTTGCCAAAATGGCGGACCAAATCGGCGCGTGTAAAGTGCGCTGCACGTCATGAAATGGGCCATTACAAATTGTCCCCACCTTTTCAGTGAAGCCAGGCCCCACCCCCTCTCTCTCCCTTTCTGCGTAGGCCTATTGATGAAAGTGTGGCACTTTTTGGAAAACATCCAAATTTGGAGGGGTTGATGGGGGGGGGGGGTACTTTTCCGGTATCAGATCGGATGTTTCCCTCAATACTGGGCAAATAGAGAGGTACTTGAAGCGAGGTACAACGCCAATGTTCTGCAATCAATATTTACATAAAGGCAATACTGGGTCCGGCAC
Source organism: Pisaster ochraceus (assembly GCA_010994315.2). Classification (NCBI taxonomy): domain Eukaryota; kingdom Metazoa; phylum Echinodermata; class Asteroidea; order Forcipulatida; family Asteriidae; genus Pisaster; species Pisaster ochraceus. The sequence goes on from CM021530.1 coordinate 6,562,062, forward strand.
TGTGGGAAATTAGTCTGGAGACGGGGACAAACATCCCATCATGCATCATTCAGGCTTATATTAAACTCGTGATTCACTCAAAGGAATAATCAACATTGATACGGTCACATTAAAGGTTGCCTTATTGGATTTAGGAAGAGTAGCTTTACAATAATTCATTCCGTTCAATGTGATTTCGGCACCGGATTTTCACATTTTAACCTGAATATTTTCTTCCCTTCAAGTAAATGGTCACGTTTTTCATAAAACAAAGAACAAGTTTTTTCCAGTGATTTTGTTTTAAATCTGACTTGGCAGATCGAGATCAGAACATTGACAGTGTTTTTTCTTTTTAATCATTGTTCATGGTTGATTTTTTTAAATCTAAAATTTGTTGCCCCCAAAGGCAAAATTGCATCGAATAGCCCACGTGCATAAGCGCCATCTTAAAATATATACCGCAATGCATCTTGGGAAACCGAATACAGTTAAAAATGAAATTCAGCTGCCGAGATGGACGTCACGCTGTAGTTTATATGTAACGTGCCAGGTTTTATAACTGTGTACCGCGTTGCTTCAAAATCAGCCAGCCATGATGGTCGTCGGTGTTGCCTTGCACTAACTAGGATCCCCCCAAAAAACCTTTACGCGCCGATCATGCGCAGTGGGACATGCATATGGGCCATTTTACATAATGGAAATAGTACATTTTAAAAATTGTAAAATGATAAATTCAACAGGCAAGACAAGAGATAGACATTTCAAATAGTAGGCCATACGGCGGCAGTATTAAACCCCTGTCATCTATCTCACAGTATTGCACCGTAGCCAAGGCGTATACACGCCCTTGAACTTTACTTTTTCGACAGACAAGGTGTCGTAAAACGCTCAACAAGGGCGAATTTGTCCTCACCTACACGGTGTTTGTTTGGCGTAATCATCCGTTTACTACGGGGGATTGAACGCAACCGAATTCCAAAGTTTCCTTTTGAAACTGAAGTTCAGTTTTTAGTTTATGTTGTTGGTACGAAGGGTCTGTATTTTGGAGGGTGAATCTGTATTGTACATAGTATTGTTATCTCTTGACAGTCGTTCACCGTCGTTTTAATTTGTTTCAAATCTTTGACACCGTCGATAATGCTACTGATCACCATAATCATTGTAATCTCTGTGATCACTCGATTGGCATTTTCTTGGTTAGCAATATCTCCACGGTGACTGTCATCAACATAAAGCATTATCCATTTGAACACGAGTAGGGGCACTTCCTCACCACCATAGCCTCTCTTATCACCACATTTGGTGATTATTGTTCACAATACCATTATCCTCATCAGGTTGCTCAATATCATCATGCTGACCTTGCATCACCCCCGTCAACGTCCATTTGCATTCCGATCGACACCACACCAACCGTCAGCTATAGCAACGACCTCGATCTCCATCACCACCGCGACCGCGTGCATCACCACCATCACCATCTCCTTGCATCTCACGTACATGTACACGGGGACATGCATGTGCAAGAAAGCCCCACATGAACATGTCAGCATCACGATCTCAGCCATAAATTTACTCAAGCACGTCTACTTCCCTTAATGCCGTCGACCCATGACCTAACCCTCTACTTCCCTTAATGCCGTCGACCCATGACCTAACCCGTGGTTAATACATACATCCCCGGTGTACAAAATGTTCCCATTTCACAACACACCTGGTGCGATATGCATTTCCTGCCCCATCACAGTTCTGTTGGTACCTCCTGTGGTTCCCACCCCGTACCTCCCGCAGCCTCACCTAGCACCTCCTTCGCCCCCTTGCCCTTCCCAGTCATAATCGCCTTAGTCAACCCCACGCAATCGCCTTAATTATCAACGTCATTAGCTTGTTTTTCCCACGGCTTGTTACACACCTTGTGGCTCAAGGCGAAAGATAACTCATAACCCAGCGCGATGAGCTCTTTAGTAAAACACCAATAATCTAGAACAAAAATATCGTTGTGCTGTACACTTTTTCTTAGTCATACAAAAACATAGGCTTGAAGCCGAAAAATAGTCTGATCTCTTTCCATGCAACGAGAATTAGAACTGTCATGACTATTGTGTATGTAGGGAATCTATCAAAGATGTCCGCGTTGTGATGACGAAGGGTTACCAAACACATGACACTGGTATAAGGTCTTTTCTTATTTTTTCATTTTGAGGCACCTGCATTATTTATTTTCAATGACAGTCTTTCTTGGTGGCACTGTCAGTTACAGTGGTTCCCCGCGCTGTCCCGTCGCTTCGGGTGACAGGGAGACCGTCAAATCAACCTGTGCTCCCCTCGCTACGTCGTCCCTGACACCTTTCGGTGGACGATGCTCGTCACGAAAGGCCTGGTGTGTGTTTTTTTTAAAGAAAATAACCTGGCTTTCTTTTTCACGAAAATAAGAAAGAAAAACCAGGTAACAGTACTTTTGTTATTGTCGAGGATAAGTAACTGTGTACTTACTATAACATAACTTGACAAGATATTAATGAAGAAACAGCCTTGGAAATTGTTGGCTGAGTGTTACCATTTTAGAAGGCAACACTTGCCTTAAATAATTTGTTTGGCAAATATTTGTTACATTTTGCACTTTTTGTGAAATTTGTGGTCAGGAAGCCATGTTCAATGAAGAAAGTTGATGTTCCAAAAGAACCTCCCCACGAATCCCTTCCAACCTTGGGAGGCTGCTTTGAAATTATTAATTTATTTTTTTATCACAGCCTTAGCTCTGAGTCAGCGGCAAAGAGGCGAAAAGACCCATGCCGGGTGTTCCGGGGCCTGTGAATAGGGGAGCAATTCACGCCAACAATGGCAATATTTCACGGGCGTTTGGCGTTTGCTGGGGCTATAGAAAACCCTAGTCCTGTCTAAAGTTGCTGGAACAATGGTTTCGGAAGCACTAGTTGCCGGGTGACAATCGGAGTCTTTCATCGGGCGGCGAACGCCACTTCCCGAACGGCTGTATCATCCAGAGCTGGCCAAGATCAACATTGGAGCGATTAATCATGCCCAAGCGGGAACAAATAATGCATGGGAAAGTAAGATTTCCGCCCCAAAACTCTGGCGATTTACAGCCTTCCCCCTGCTGTCGAGCTCGGTAAAAGGCCATTTTCAACCACTTGTTTATTCTTCTTCTGTTATGATGTGGGGTTGCCTGCCACAATCAAAACATCGATTTGAATGGCCGCAATGCAAGCGTGATGATGAATTTAATCCTTTGAAAATAAATAAATAAATATACAGAATTGAAGAAAGCGGATTTGCGGTATTAAAAGAATAGGTCGCACAATACCACAACCACTTTTACAACTGTTGGTTAGAACAGCATGAATTTACAGAATTTTAGTTGCTGTTTTGTGTTGGAAGAAGATTTCCAATCACGTCGCTCGCTAGACTATGTTACTATCATATTTACATTTATTAATTATAATATTTTGAGGTTCTATAGAGAAAAATCTCTATTTTTACTCGAGTTTTGTTTTGTATATTGAGAAGATTTTCAATTGCACCATTCACGGGATTTTTTTTGTTTTTTTGGGGGGGTCATGTCTCTATCATTTTCGTCGTGTTCCAAATATCTTATAACAGGTAATAAATCATAGATTCTTACAGGGCCAGACTAATCTCCATCTCCATGTTGGGTAAATTTATCTGGCACACCCAAACAAACCTTGGTTAAACAGTGCACTCAAATATTGTCGATGACCATGGACCATACCCCCAACAAAGGCTAATGACATCCCCAGTTTGGCATAATTTGAAATGGGAGACAACGATTGTTGTACTAAAATATAAGATTTTAAAAAGTTAAATTTGTTCATTCATATTGGGAACTTGTGTTTTAAAGCGGAAAATATCCACAAATAGTATATAAATGATCTGGCACTTTCAATGAAAAACGCCAAGAAATATGGCAACACTGTTTTCAGCGTCTAGCATATTGAGGGTGAACGTTTCTGATATTCGTTGTTTCTTAAAAAGACAAAAATGTATACGTACGCACTTTTTAGGGAAATCCGAAACTTGATTAAAAAGTGCAACAAAACCTTGCAGGTCTATACCACAATAGCCTTGTTGAAACATGGCGGACACTTTACAAGTGTACAACATTTTGGTTTGGGTAAATCTGGTTTAAAAAAAAATATATATATACATATACCATGTAACCTGTGACATAGGCCTATGTTTACAAAGGAGCCACAGCATGTACTTCCTGCAGGCACAATTTGTATGCAGCTACGGAGGAAAACGTAAAATCTTGCACTTCATAGAGATTGCACTGTACGACTTTCATCAACTTTCAGTATGAAGAAAGGGGGCTCATATGAAAACATTGTACAGCTGTTACAACTTTTAATAATTTATGTCGAAATTATGATACGAAATGTAAAAATTTCCCATATGACCAGTGCAGTATCTTGCCGGCCAGAAAAGCCCTGGAATGTACAAGGTACACGACTTTGTAAACACAGGTTCCGCGGCCTATACTCCCAAAACGAACGCTATTTCCCTCCTCCATGCTCCACCATATCTATAAAAGCTAATTGGCTTTTAAAAAAGTGTTCGAGCTGGAAAAGAAACGGCTGCTTGGTAATTGGCATACCCTTTTTGGAGATACCAGCCCAATTGCCGGTATATGCTGGAATGGATGGATAAACCACGGATAAGCTTACTTCACAGTATGCTTGTCTATTTGGCTGCAGACAGCCTGTTGTAATTTGTCAAACATGGTGAAAGACCGATTCAACAGTTAGAGATAACAATCTATACGTAATTAGATTCTATTTCCTTGTCATTATCTTCAGCTCGGCTGCCAGGATGTAACGAAATGAGCTAAACAAGATGGCCGAGTGTTGCTTTACATGTAGTTAATGTCACGGTCTACGACAACAGTTGTCGATGGTCACCCATGCCGCTGATGATGAAGGGTGACAATCAATTTGAGGTTAGCTTTTTCTTCTTCTCTCGTCTTTTTTCGAAAATAGATATTAGATTTTAAGATTAGTCGCCACGACGCAGCTGGGTAATCCTTCAGAATGGAGTGAGTACATTAAAGACTCAAAACCCTATAGTCCCTTTTTATTAATTTTATCCGTTCAGCTGTTTATTATGTTCGCCGAATAAATCAATCTTCCCCCAACTGTTATCAAATTTTCAAACCTCATCTTCGACATTTTTGTTGTTGAGCAATTTCCACGCTGCACGTGGCAATCGTTTCCATCTTTCCGTTTCTAAACCACCCTGCTGTTTGAATCGGAACTGCCTCCCTTCAGTTCACCCCCGGACCACACCGATCCATCCCACATCCATCATGCTCATTGTGGGCTTTTCGTCCACTGTGCAAATTGACACATCCTCGCCTCGCCTTTGCTTTGCCACAACTTGGCAGACGTTTATTTAAAGACGAAGTACTTGTGATTTTATTTTTCCGGGGGACACTTATGGGCCTTTTCGAAACAAGGTCTTGGGCTTGGAGGCTCCGTCGGCTAATTGGAAAACGTGCATTTTTATTACGGGCTTCAAACGGGCGGACGGAGCCCGAGCCCAAGCCTAAGCCCAAGCCCAAGACGGAGCCTTGGTTTCGAAAATAACCTATGTTTAGAATCAATCTGAACGTTTACTGAATGTAAAAGTTCATCATGTACGAATCCTTAAGAGAAAATTGTCCGTCTGAAATAACACTGTCAAAGTCGAGGAACTTAATCAATATTGAAGATCCTCATTTATCCTTTGCTTATTTCGATTGCCGCAATCAATATTTCTTCACATTGACCAGTGCGGCCACCTTGCTTTTCTCATATTCAACTCTGTGTGACCAAACCGAGACTGGAAGGAAAAGACAGTCTGGCCCCTTTCACGATATGAGAATTAGAACTATCATTGTCACTGTTGTACGCAGGGTACCTGGCACCGATCAAGATAAAGGTCTATTGGATGAAACGTTCACGGGTCAGTTGGATCACGCTGTAGTGGGTGGTTCCTCCATAGTGCGTGTATTGGTAAGTGGAGGATGGACATGAGTTAACTCTTCCTAAAACCAAAGATTTAATATATCTTTAAGGAAGGGGGGGGGCGCTCTGGAAATTCTTCTCTACCTCAGACAAGAAATCGAATCTGAGTTGGTTAAGGAAAAGGGACAGACCACAGATCGTTGGGTTGTGAGCACACTGCACACACTACCGACACAGGTGGCTGTGATCCGGCTTGTAGGTTTCAGCAGGACAGCTCCGTTGACAGCTCTCATATGGGTCGATGCCCTTTAATTGACACTACCTGCCTGCCAACTGATTGAATTGCATTATCGAACCCATCTTGCTAAGAGGGTGCCGAGTTTACTCCAATGTCGCATCGTTGTTGTTTTTTTGCGGAGCAAATACATTTCTTTTCCGTTAATACTCCGTTGAAATAGATGCAAACATCTTTCAGCAACGATTAACGACACAAAATACTGCACAGTATTGACAACATAAAAACAAATGTATCATCGATCACAGCATATTACAAACGGTTAGGGGGGCCTATATTCTTGAGGATGATTCGTAGTGACTTTGAAGTTTAAAGTTCCAGCTTCAAAAATCTGTAAGTTCTTCTCCCGAATTATAAACCACTGTACTTTGCAGTGCCAACTTGACTACCAATTACTGCATCATTGTGTTTTCACTTGTTCGATATCACAAAGCACCAATATTCATCTTAAGATGAGTTTGACATCACACTTTGCTTAGCATCAATCTTAACTCTTTGTGAAATTGGTCCTAGGACGAACCAATTTAACGACACATCGCGATTCATAGTCTAACATGTTAGAGTAACAAGATAACGTAAATCGTAATTGTATGTAATTACCCCCAGCTTGTTTGATGTCAAGACTTTGTTTTTGCCATGAGCGGAAAAACGCGATTCAATGGGCTTATCCAAGAGAAATATGTACGTTTTTCATCCCCAGAATGTTCCCATACATAACTTGAAGACATGTTCAATTCAAAAGAAAGTAACTGAAAACAAAATACTGCGAGATTAATCTTCTCTGACTGTTTAATCAAACATCTCGTACTTTTCCCATTCAGCAATGTTCCCAACGAGTTTGCCGTCACCCTCTCTCGCAAAAGTCACCCCGAGTCTTCACAATCTTGAACCCATTTATTTACGTCATAACTTCCGTTCACAGAGAGTTAAACAAAAAATAGGCCCATTATTATTGCCCGGCTGTGAGCGGAGTTTACCCGTGCTCTATTTCCAACTCTCAGGGGGCAACTGTATTTCAGGTGGGCGTTGTTTTATATATAACCCATTCCGATTCAGATGCTATGACTATGGTAAAGCGTGCCCGATGTTCGAATTATGTGGGTCAGTTTTTTTTACTATAGAACGTTCAATGAAGACTAAGTACACGCTTCCTTTTTTTTTGTAGTGTTGTTGAATGAGTCGTGTTCCTGTACGTGCTTTGCAGTGTTTTTTTCGTTGGCAGAATGATCAGCTTTATAGTCCCATCCTCTGACTTTTATGTGAAGTTATGTTATTTATTCGTGTGGTCGCCGCTAAGCTTAGTGGCCGCGTCCGAGGTAACAGCTTGTGCAGTGGGTCTGGCTGAATGCTGACACTTCCCAATGTCTTCAACTATGTCGCTGTGGCTGACAGTCATAAGCCATAGCCGAAATCGCTTAATTCGGCAGCCAAGCTGTCCTTAGCCTTTGAGTAAGTCTGGTTCCTGTACGTGCCCTGTGGCACTGGGATTTCGTAATAGTCATTCATCGCAGATTATTTCCACCCAAACCTATAGCGTGACCAAAATGAGGCGGGAAGAAAAAATAGAATTAGTCTGCTCCCCATTGATGAAATTCGAAGTTTGCAGTGTCATCGTGTAAACAGTGTGTCTGACAAAGGATAGGTCTGTATCTCAATGCAAGTGTATCCTTTTCTGGCAGACTCATTATTGCAGATTCTGTTTTTAGTTTACGGAGTCCCTAAAGGGACAGGTATAGAAAATAAAACAGGCGGGTGTAACAAAAAAGAAGATGCATTTCGGTACTTCGAAATAATATTTTGAGGGAACGAAACATTATTTCGACTGAACGAAACATTATTTCGAGGAAATTTCTTGGGAACCAAATACATTTCCTTATACATGTATGCTTTTTTTTACCTGTCCCTGTAGGGGGTTCGTAAATAATGTATGGTGGGATAAAGTGTACGAATTAACAGCATTATACTCTAAGAACTCTACAGCAATTCATCTGGATAGCAATAACAAATTTCCCCTGTCAAGTTTGGCTCAAAGGGGATGAGGTCAAAGGTTGTGCACAACACTTGGTAAAATTGGAAACATGAATGTTCACAGATTTACAAATAGGACTATGGTATAAAAGATAGTTATGGAAAACTACCCGTGATCTAGTGTTGCCTGTAACTAATATATGTTGGTGTTTTTTTGTGGTTTTTTTTTTTAATTGAGTTGAAAATCGATTGTGTGATCTTGCGAGTCCGAAATCCTATGTTTAAAAACAGTGAAAACAAGGTGTTTTTTCTCCACTTTTTCCTCGTGACTCCAATGACTGATTGAGTTTGAACTTCCACAGGTTTGTTATTTCATATAACTATGCCTGTATCATGATGGGTCACACAAAGTGTAGAAAGTTGATACTGGTCTTTGACAACCATAGGTATATTACATCATTGGAATTTTTGAAGAAAAAAATAAGTAACAATTTCCACTTCATGGTTTTCGATAAACACACAATCCAACCAATTCGTAAAAATGTGGATTTTGTGCACGTTCATACATGCTTATTACGATTGCCGCAATTTAAATAAGCAGTGATGTTAAGGAGTCTCCTTGAAGCTATTTTAACGACTTTGGCGGCGTTCCAGACGAAAATAATTCTTTGGAGGATTGGTACAATCATAGAGAAATGGTACAATCATCAGTAAGATCTCAGATTGAAACTAATCATTAAAGAAAAAAAAATCAACAATTCAGTACCGGTCATGTGTCCTTCAATGCAATCAAGTAACATTTCAATTAACTTTATTTACAAACGTGAAACTTCCACCTGGCAATTCGAAACGCATTCTACACACTGTTATGAAAATACGGTGACCTTCATTATGACCTCGTGGGTCAAAGGTCAGTGGGCCAGCTGTATTAGACAAGTCCATTTTACAGGCATACGTCAGGAATTTATTGTAAATAATTACATTATATGACACCTGTTATGAAGTCAAAAGGTGGTATTGCGCCGGTGGGAACTGGTAGGCATGCTCAGGGTAGACTCGCACAAGTCAACAGACCCCCACGTTTATCTCACAAAACGATGGCGATGGCGTATTCGTTAGGTGAAAAAGTTAGCCGGTCAACATCAAAGACGCATCTGTGAAGGATATTTACTCAGGTTGGCAAGCGGGTTGGAATAAGTGTCTCCCTAAGGTCTTTCATCTCTTTGGACCCGGTTCGAGTCCCACTTCGGACCAGCAAGTCCCACAGTCATTAATGTTGAGTTTTCAGTATACCATGCTGAAGTTCGTCGGGTTTTCCTAGTTTAGGGTCTCCTCACAAATCGAAACACTCTTAGGCCTAGTTACCACAGCGACAATTTGTCGACCAACAGCCGATATAAACTGTCACACAGTCACGCAGTTTGGCATACTGGCACTCCATACTGCTGGACTCAATAGCAGTGAAAGGGAAGCCCAAAAGTTACATAATGTAAAGTTTGTTCTGTTGTTGGTTTTTTCTGAGAAATATTGCCGTCTGAAATACGTCATCATCGAGAAAATTCCAATCGTATAACTGTAGACTTTGAACACTTCCTGAGAAATTAGCACATTCTTTGGAATGTTAGGAAGCACAACTAAACATACTCCCATAGGACACGCCCTTTTCATGGAAGTTCAACCCACGTAATATTAGCTTGATGAGCATTTTAAATGAGAAATCATCCGACAGAAAGAATCACAATCCACAAGTTGATTTCTTCCGGGAAAATGTTGACCACATAGTTATTTCGATAAACATTCCACAAGTACTTTTATCAATGAGTGAGTTTAACGCAAATCTTTTTTTAGATACCGTTTATACAAATGTTTATGTTTTGTTGTACTTTGCATTTCCTTGTCTGTAAATATTCAGTATGGTCTAAAATATATGCGCTGTAAAAAACAAAATAAAAAAAAGACTGTGAAGGAACGTCAAATCCACAATACTTTCCGAAACAGCTGACTGAGTTACCCATTCATGATCATTCACCACAGTGATTTATATATCAAGAAAGGAAAGAAAGAAAGACGGGAAAAAGAAAAAAGAAAGGGAAAAAAACCGTCGTAAATTTATTTATGCATCAAAATATAAACATCCATAACTCAAAATTCAACATATTGATGATGTTTGACCTAAAAATCCACAGTTTCCACATTGTGTTTTTTCCCTTGGCCGAGCGTAGTACCCTACCCCCCCCCCCCATTTTGAGGTGGTTCCCCATGACGTCATTTCGGATGTAATACAAACCAATACTGAGGTTCTGACTGCCAATGAATGATACCAGTCGCTTTGTGAAGTAACCCATGGCATGCATCAAAGCACAGGTGTATTCGTTGGGTATGTTGGGAAACATTCCACAGAAATTGCCTTATGTGTGGAAATTTCACTCCAACATTTAAACAAGATACACCCCCACCTTCGGATGATGTGTAAAATATCCGGTGCATGAAAGACAGGCCTAAATATTTCACTTTTAATTTAGATTTAACAAAAGACCTAACTTTTAATGTTATTTGTGTGGCACTAGAGGACAGAAATAGTTGACTATAATGGCATGACTTAAACCAGAGGACACGAATGAATGTACTCACCAATCAACCAAGAATATATTATCCGTTGTAACAAATTCTAATAGAAAACAAAGTATATATTGAAGAAATGAAGGGGAAGTAGAAATAATTGTTTTTTTGTGTGTCAAAAGGTCAGAGTGGTGGTCAACGTAGCATTGTTTTTAGAATGTTGCGGTCATCTTGCCTTTCCTTCCCAAACCCAATACAACCAAAGCGAGACTGGAAGGGAAATATTATTAGCCTGGTGTCCAATATTGCATACACACATATAACGCTACTCCCCACAAAGGGTACCATATACCCATCCCTCTAGGTCATAATATCAGTGTCTCGAAAATGAAACTCAGTTGACCTTGAACCCTCGGGATCGATTGATCAAACAAGATCCAAATTGGTTACGGGGTTTTACAGCAGTACATTATGTTTCTTAAACTTAAACTTTAACTTAATTTGTTCTTGCGTTAAGACGATTTATTGCCATAATAGGCTTTCCAATCCACTGCATACATTTTTTTAAGACCTTGAATTGAAAATGAAACTAATGCCAATAAATTGAAATCGGAAGAGGAGTTCACGACGGGTCATGTAAAGATGTAAGGGTCAAGGGTAAAAATCTGCTGAAATTTCTTCTCTTGATTCCTTTAATAAAAATGTGGACGACATCCCTTGCTTGGGTATGATTTTTTTTCACAGCGCCAAAATTGAAATTGTTTACATCTTAGGGGATCGTTCTCACAATAATCACTAAATGTGGTCGACCAACACGTTGATTTTGATTGGTATTCCAGGCTTAGACACGGGCAAGGGGGCAAGGTCGAACGGAAAACTTGTCGTAAGCGGCACTCTCATTATCAAGATCGTGCTAAACAAAACTGTTGTTGGTGTTGGTTGTTGACTTTCCGCGAGGAGGTCTTCCTGCGATCAGAGACCGAAAATGTGGTCAAAGTCTGTAAAATTCTGTAAAACCCTTCATGCAGGTAAAAGTGCGTTGGTGCAAAGAATCCATGTAATTCAAAGCTTACTCTGTCTGACAATCAATCTTAAAAAAAAAAAGGATTTCATTTTTCGACCATTATACGAAGTCAATGGCAAGCCAATGTCTGGGTTGGTACAACAACTTGACATTCCCAACGGTGAATGGAAAACCAAATTCAGGTTTGAATTAGCACAGAGAAGGGGAAAAGTGTTAGAACATTTGTATTTTCAACTCATACCAATGTTGTTCACACTAAATGCAAAGCAGGCCTAAACTATAGGATTAAAGTTGGGTAATCATCGGGCAAAATCATAAGTTTCAGTCTGAGAGTTCACTGATTATCATATAAAGTGTATAACTGGTCATACTATTACTATAGGCCCCACTTTCTTTTCAGGTAATGAAACCAAGGCACTCTCAAAAGTGCCTTGCACTAGCACCCGTAGGCCTGAAGATACCTGTGTAGAAAAGAGGATGAAGACATCTCAGTTTTGGAGAAAACCCAAACAGGGACAACCCATGCAGTCGGGCAGGGACTGAAAACCAAATCCACACCCAGGGCTCCTGTCCAGGATTCGACCCAGGGTCACAGAGGTGAAAGGCAGGGAAGAAACTTCTGAGCAAACTTAAAATGCCACTATGGAAAAATATAAAACATCTCTTTGTTGTTTTCAGTTAAACCGGACCGCCTAATTTAATGACGTTTTCACAGGTTGGTTATATCAGAGATAGAAAGGACCAGCCAATTTCATTGAGCTGCTTAAGCACAAAAAGTGGTTAAGCACATCCAAATAATGCTTACCAGACTAATGTTATCAGCCAAAATACAATATCACATGTACAATCTCTGACTGGTATCTATGCTCAGTTTCGCTTTGCAGCAAACATGAAGTTGGGCCATCATGGTGTATTTATTGAAAACTAGAGGACAGGAATGAGTTTATACTCTTCCATAAACCAATAATGTATTTTTATCTTAAATATTTACAATTTTTTTATATATATTTTTATTAACATAGAGGACAAGCAGTGACCTAAATCTCTCCAGAAGACGGGGGACAAAGGCAATCATAAGACTGGTTGTGATAGATGAGCAACGTCTGAAGGATGTTTATGGTGATTGATAGAGGCATACCAACCCAAACCGCAGACCTACACTCCGTCAGCTGTTTCTAAACCAACAATCAAGGACACGAGATTCAGACCAGCTCTCTGAAGAAAACCTTCAAAAAGGTTGGAGATAATTTGTTCCTTTGTATAATAATTGTTGATTTGTTTCCATATTTTCCAATTTGGAGGACCTTGGTATGCCTATAAGTAGCACCTAACACTTTGCAATTATTTGGATGATGATTTATTTTTATTCGTATTGATTTAACACATTTATTTACCCAGGGTATGCCCAAACAGGTACAACTTGTTTCCATAAGGCCTTGTTATTTATCACTATTATGTACAAGAACAATTAATGAATTATACACTGATTACCCATAGATAAATATTTTTTACCTCAATAACGAACAAAAATCAGTCATCAACTTGTCTCACTGCCCCTACCCACCCCAGCATGGTTCAACCCAAGAAAAGCCTCTTTTACACGGCATCGACAATTCCCAGCACCTAAAAACCCCAGGAAATACCCGGGTGAATTTGAACCCCACTGCCACCTCCAATTATAGTTTTACTTTTTTGTTCACACTTGATGCAGTTTCCTGGTAACAATGAACACCCAGTGTGCTGAGGCCCGGGTTATAACACTTAACCCTAGTCCAAAACTTGTGCGTTTTGGGAGTTTCTTGCTATTTCCAAGTTTTCCCCACTGTTTTGGAGGGCAGTTGCCACCACCTGCCTAATGGTCTTACGCCTATGGTCCAAAATTGCTCCCAACCAGGGGTAGCTATTTTATTTTCCAGGAGTTTGCCAGGGTGAGCCATTCACGTGTGAAAATGCCAATAGTGTGTCAGATGTCATCAGAAAGTCTAAATAACTAAGCATACTTTTTTTCAAGGCAACTGTGTATTTTTGTTCGCATAAAAAGACAGCGGAAAACGTTTTTTTTTAACAACATAATTAGTAAAACAATACATGGCTAAGATACTGATTGTAAACACAAAATTTTAAAGCAAAAATTATGGTGTGTATTTTTTTTCTTCAAGTGATTCAGGTTGGCTCAGTGGTTTCTTTCACCCTGCCTGTCACCTCTGTGGACCCCGGTTCAAATCCCATATTGGACTGGAGTCTTGCATGTGGATTGGGCTTTCAGTCCCTGCCTGATTGTGTGGATTTTCCCCGTTTGGGGTTTTTCCTCTCACTTCGCAAACTGAACATTTCTTCTTGTTACCTAATCACCGTCCTGTTATTGTCGCCTGCGCGGTTGGATGTGCATACATAAATATTAAATAAATGAATAAATAAATAAATGAATAAATGAATAAATAATAATAATTTAGTACGAACAAGGGCATATTGAACCATTTCCCTCATAATTTGACTGACTCCATACCACAATACAGTCACTGAAGAACATGGAACAAATTTGCAACTTTGTCAATACTACACCAAATAGTTCATGCACTCCAGGCAAGATTGAATTACAACAGAAATGCTAGTGTCAACTTCATAAATCATCCCATTCTTCCTGCACTAAATTTCAGATTCCACTCGCGTTTAATAACGACTATTAAAAAAAGGAAAGAACAAAAAAAAAGCCTCCTTGCTTAGGTTGTGAAAAGTGTTCCCGAACTTTATTTCCAAAAAATTAGTTAGTGGCCCGACGTTTTGACCCTAGCAGAGTCTTTCGCGAAGGCTAAGGGACTTTATTTCCCTAGGTGTTCGCGTTGACTTCTTTAGTCTTTCCTCAATAGTGTTTGAATTGCGAGCTCTAACTGTTGACCTTTTGCCGACTCCTACATCGGTTGTGGCTGACTTCTATTCTTCAACTGTCACTTGGGATAGTAGATAGACCGTGCATTAGAAAACTGATACAGGGGAATACCAAAGAGGGAACCTGTTCACCACGATTTCCACAGTTCACCCTTGTTGGGGTGTCTTACAACACCTGGGAGTTAGTTCAACTGTAGTGTTGGTGTGTGCAGTGCGTGTGCATTACTGCGGGCTATCTCACTCTCACGGCAGGACCGCAGCCGACTGTGTGAGTTTTGTGGTGTGTGTGTGTTTGTGGCAGGGCCGCACCGTAGCCCCAAGTATCAGGGTCTGGGTGTTTTATCACGTCATATTCTTTCATATTGAAATGAAGTCTTGATGCCATTGTTTGGGATGGAGTGCTGCCAGCACTAAAGTTTGTCAAGTGAATAGAGGCATCGTGGTATATTATTTTTGGTGTTTGTGTAGGGATTGTGCTGAGGTCACACTTCCTGTTAATAGAATGGTTTGTTTACAAGGTCCCACCGGTAAGTAGTTTACTTGGGTTTTTGTGCAGTCATTCAGAAAACCCCCTGCATAATGGCCAACTTGAATATAACAGGTACCGCAATCACTACTTTTTCCGCCGAGTGTTTGACCAGCATACCACATTCTAACCATAAACCATGGAGGAAATGAGAAGCTTGGGCACCTGGATTGCACTGCTCATGTTTTTTTTTAAGTGCAGATTGCTCAATTTGGTCTCTCCCACCAAGTGGTCGAGATTGGTGTGGTACAAATGTAGTTAGTGCTCAGCTGGCCGGGGTGGAATATTTTTTTAGCAATATTGAAGTGACGACCCTTTGAAGTAAGATAGATTTAGAGAAAGTTAATTTTTCGCCAACAAATTTGAATCTGAGAAAGGGTTCAGCCATGAAGCCTTTCTCAGGCATCTGAAATAACCAGTGATCATATATTGCTTTATCAACAGGCGTCTTAAAGCGCTTAGTAATATATTTTGAAGACAGGTTTGCCAAGTTGTTGAATTGTGAGAGTCAAAGCACCTTGTAAGGGTTCACAAGGTGATGAGCTACACTCAGCAGCTACACATGCCAGATACACTGGGGCAAACCCCTTCTCTTTATAAGTGTACTGAGTTATTTTATGTGCATTACACAACACATGGGACCAATAGTTTTACGCCCCACTCAACCACAATATTCCAGTTTAAACTGCACGCAAACATTAGAATTATGTCAAAACTGTAAGCTCTCCAGATCAAAAATTGGTTGCGCCATTTTTAGGAGTCATTGTCACTAACGTGTTACACAGTGCAGGGTGAATTTTAGGCAACACGGCGTTTTACATGTATGCCTGTTGACTCCACTTGAGCCTGGCACTGTCGCCACGTGTGATATGCACGATGCAAGGGGTCAGTCAATTCGAAATACTGTGTAATGGATTTTGTTTGGTGTTGAAATTTTGTGTGGAAAATCTGCCAAAAAGTATGGGGAATCAAGGCTGATGCGCTTTCTGTCTTTCAGGAAAAAATTTCCTTGGATAGGAATAGAATCTTTAGAGAGTAGCATCCTTTGGGAGCAGTCATCTGTGTTACTTCTAAAGGAAGGGTTTACCTTTGGTAATTACTCCAACAAATGAATGACCATACAAACTTACGTGGTGTAGAGCTGTTGGACAGCTGTTGGTGTTGTAAAACATTGTTAGAAACGGCCCCCTTTGAAGTAGATTTAGAGGAAAATTTTCACCTAAAAATTTGAATCTGAGAAAGGCTTCATGCAGGCTTCAGGAATGAAGCCTTTGTCAGCCCAAGGGCTTTTCTGTCATTACTTTCAGTGCAACTTAGATGACAAGTTGAGCCCAAATTTTCACAGGTCCGTTATTTTATGCATATGTTGGGATACACCAAGCGAGGATAGATGGCTTTGGCGTTTACCAAAAGTATACCATGCCTTTAAGCGTGCCTTTTTCCGAATTTGATGGAGGCAGAAAGTTTGGAATAAAACTTTTGCGAAAGATTAGGGGATTTAAGGAGTATGCTCTTTCTGTCTTTCAGGAAAAAAATTGGCCTTGGATGGCAATTTTGACCTGAGATATTTCAGGCAGTTACCCGTAAGCTGGTAATACTCATTATTGAGTCATCTTTGTAGTTTTAATCTTGACTTCCGGAGGGCTAATTAACAAATGTCATGGATTATACAAGCATCACATCCGTAGAAGGTTATGAAGATGGAGCATTGATCCTGGATTTGTGGGTTGAGGTTAAAACCTATAGGGACTGTTCACATCAGGAGTGGGCGGGGCTGGGAGGTTTTTCATGGGGGGCACAGGGGCACTTCCGCAGTTTCTCTGGTGTTGATCATGATGCCCCCCTAAAGACTGTGTCAAAAAATGTTGGCTTCGGCAGTGGCTAGTCCTACTCTTCAATGTTGTCGTTAGAGCCATAGCCGTAGCCGAAAGTCGCTTGATCCGAATGCGGCCATTGATATTTTGACAGAATATTAATAATCAAGTAATAAAACTGCGTAATTATAAATCACTTTTGGGTGAGTAAAGAAAAAGTGACTAGAGCTGGATATGAAATGGCGACCTCCAGATTAACCTGCGGTGATCTACCAATTGCTCCTTACTTTGTCAATAGGACTATGGGGGACTAACTTTGTTTGTTGGGGGGGGGGGGCAGACGACTTTCAATAACTGTACACTGCACTGTACAATGCATGGACTGTAGTTGAAGTTTCTTCTTTTTTCCCTTTTTACTTCATCCACACTGATATGTCCTTTTGTTTTCTGTCCTTCAAAATCCTTTCTCCCTTGAATATTTTACTAGGATCCTCCCTTGCTCCAACAAAATCCACCATTGTGGCAACTCAAAGCCCAGATTGTTGGACTCTCATTATGGTGGTATAATGGCTGATCCCATGTTAAGCATTCAGTTTACTAAATTGCAGTCCTTAGTCCAACAGAATCAAACAAAACATGCAGTTGGATTTGAATGGGTTAGGGGGTAATTAAGGTTCACAATAATGGGCAACCTTATGTCTGTCCTGGCCGCATTCAGTACCATCCACTATGGTTTTGAATGCAATGTGACATCATGCAAGTCATGTTTGAAGCTTTGCATGGTGTGGATCGTAAGAAAAACTATATAGTAGTAAACTTGCAGGTACAATCATGTATTAAAACTCTTTCAGGAGAAGTGTTGTTTCTGAGAAGAACCGGAGTTGGTCTCGACGTTTCGAACAGTATACTCTGCTCGTCTTCAGGAGAATATCATGTGTTGAATGCATATGTAGCTCTGTGCACATTTCAACCACTATACTAAGAACACTGAAAGAGCTATGGATGCTTGCTGAGGACTAGAAGCAGTGGATTAAAGTGAAGAACTGATACAATACTGCAGGATGCTTCTACTACTACAGTGACAGAACACAGTATACATGTACATACGTGGATTACATGTACATGCATATACTAAGAACCCATGCTGAAGAACGTTAGGAGTTGGATTGTAAGTTTTCCCAGGAAGGGGTACATATACCTTCGTGATTTTCCTCAACAAGACATTTGAAGACTGTGGCTGCGTTGGAATTGGCGGCTACGGCTACGGCTACGGCTATGGCTAGATCAACACGCCAACATGCATTGAAGCTGAGGCTGCCCTAAACAACACAAGCAGCCACGGCAGACAATTTGGACACAGCCGTAAGTCAAAGCATTTTTATTGAAATATTTCTTCAGATTTTGCTTTTATACATGTTTATGCGATTTTTTCTTGTTAATAACAAGATATTTTGAGGAAAACGTTCACATGATATATTTGTATTTTTTTTAGGTTTGAATTTTATGTCTCAGTTACAGTCCCAACCCAAAACGTTTATGTTGTTGTTGGAATTCCTGGTGAGGTTAGTTGTATGGATGATTGCTTAACTCAAATTGCTTGACATTTACGTTTGGTTGGCCAAATACAAGAAAAGGTAATCGTCCCCCAAAAGAATAATGAAGTAAAAGCAGGAGGGTGTTTACAAAGTTTGGCCTTTCCTGGTATTCAAAGCTCGCCTGAACATCATAAATAGAGCTCTCCTTACTGTAGCAAGGGCTAGTTTTTCCAGAAAGGGGGAAAAAACACCCACTAAAACGTAAACCAGCTTGACTTCATGACCGGAGTGAACGTAAGGTAATCTGCACACCGGAACTGTATTGTGTGTGTGTGGTGAGTCGGGGTGGGG
>CM021530.1:6583102-6596810 GCA_010994315.2 Pisaster ochraceus
TCTGTTTTTAGTAAAAGGGGAAAGTTTTTTAACAAGTTATTTTGGAATCCAGTGCTAATAGGAGGCCTATACTTCTTGAAAAATATTCTGGTTTTGGTCAAGTTTGTTAAACATATAGTCAACCTAATGTCAAAAGTCAATTAATGTTCGGTCATCATGGAGGTACATTATTAGAGTCTCTATTAGGTGAAAATGTTATTGGCTCGTCATAAATAAGGATACATTTTGTCAGTAAAACTGGTGGAGATCCGCCAGTGTCATCGTGAATAAGGTCCCACATGAAAATGGAATTACACCGTAAACATGTTTCAGGCCTGATACTTCACAGAGGCAAGAGGTGTAATTGCCTCCATTGCCCCCTTCTTCATTGCCTTGGTGCCCCTTGAAACGTTCCAATAGAAATGTACAGTTTCTTAATAGAGTTACCCTTTACTAAAAAGGAGAGGAACGACATGGTGCTTTCAAAAACGAAACATCTGGCCTGGTGTTTCGCTGCCAAGCCAGTGTCAAACATTTTTAGTAATGTTCGCCTCCACCAAAATGTGGTGTTTTTCTTTTACCTTTTTCTCATTGCTCTTAATTAAAAGATCATGAGATGAGATCCATTATCAGTGACTTACATCGTGATCGAATGTACAGGCAGAAGCAATTTATTTAAGAAACCGAAATTGGGTAAGCTTACTAGAGAAGATTGAATTTGATAGAGTCTCAGTGATTGACGAGGGGAGGGGAGTCCTTTATACTACTGGTCACAAAGGGACACTGTTGAAGGTAATCGCTTTGCAATTAGAATGGACCTTTAAATAATTTCTTTCTTCCTTGAACTGTGGAGTATTGCCAACTGTTCAATGCAAATAGAAGAGAGAGAGAGAGAGAGGGAGAGAGAGAGAGAGGGGGAGAGAGAGGGGGGGGGGGACAGAAAAAAAATCATGGATCCTGGGAAACTGAAAGCCCTCCAGCGTATTTCCATCAGACGCTGTACAGCGTCTGACAGATATAGGGCAGAGGACATATTCATCAAGCCAACCGTCCTCAGTGCTCTGGAAAAAAGAGAAGGGGAGACGGTCTAGCATTGGGGAGAGAAAAGCTTCTATTTTGTTGTCTACTCACCAGACAATAGGCACATATATGACATGGCTCCATCCTGCCATTTGTTTTTGTTACATTCCTGTAATGTAAACGCTCTTCTGGTCCCGCTTTTGTTACGCACTGGCATTGAATGGCATGCTGGCTCATTCCAAGGGAATATCCCTGAGTTTTGGGCTGACTTAAGTCAACGGCGGATGTAATATATTTCTGAAACTTGGCGCCAACAGTGCGTGATGTTTGGGGGGTGTCACATCGTTCATATTTCTTTGGTTTTTCTTGTTCATGGTGTCGTGCACATCCTTTGCATTTAGAAATACTTCCCGGAATGGAAGTCATGCAGACTTCATCATAATTGGTAAAGTGATGTCAATGAATGGCGATTACTTTCAGGGACTTTGAAGACACTGGACGTCTCGTTTGTGTTTTTCGTTAAAGTTGATCCACCCATTTTTCCGTAAAGTCACAGAGCAGCCATCACCACCATTTATTTACAAAAGACTAACCTTGTCCATTGAATTTTCCTAGTTTTTTAAGAAACAAGTCTTTAAGTCAATAATGTTATTGTGGTTTTACCTTTATACCAATGTGTGATAAGCACTGTACACCCAAGGCTTTCCAAGTTCTGCTCGGGCGGGATTCCAACCCCACAACCTTCACATTCTAGGGCAGATATCTTGGCTACTAAACTAGACCACCGAGCGTGCCCCCCAGATAAGAAGCCAGTTCAAAATCCCACAACCAGCATTGGGTACCGTAACCATTTCATTGATGTAATAACTGCATCGAGGATATGGGATATAACTTTAGTTTGACCATTGTACCCATCCCTAGCCCAGGAGTCCGTCCACTTTCATATTAATAAAACAGTGACAATTTGGAAATATCCATTTCGGGGCGGAACAATTTCAGAGCCAAATCTTATATTGAAGAGGCTACATTTATTTACAGTAGGTTTTGGACGTCAGATAATATTCCTAAAAAATCTGCCAATTTAGTGAAATATTTCAGCTCTCAATGTTCAAGAGTTTCAGTTTTGTTCGTTCTCTCAAACATGCCTGTGGTGCCTACCCCCGCAGACACCTATAGCGTGTTACCGTTAGGCGCGGGACGTTCATTTGAATCGGCTGTGTATTGCGATATACTGGCGCCCACTCAAACGTACAACATAAAACTAATAGGTTTTTGCGTAATGATTCGGCGGAAATACTTAATATTACAGAGCTTAATTACTGTCCCGAAAATGATTAATTTATGTCATCAAAACAGAACAGAGGAACTTAAGTCCTACGGGGCAATATTAACCCTAACTTCCCGGAGTGGTTTACTAGGATCCGTCCCCACACTCTGCAAAATCCAATACTGTATGTTAAACCAACACCCAAACTGCTGGACTCTGATCATGGTGGTGTGCCTGATCCCATGTACAGTCTACGACTGAAGTCTTCAGTCCAACAAAATCAAACAAAACATGAAGTTAGATTTTGAAAAGGGTGGGAATGGTTAGGGGTTAAGTCTACGTTATGTTTTTACTAAAGAGTAGAAATGATGCACTGAACTGTAAAACTTGTACTTTTTTACTCTTGTGTTTTTGGTTGATCTTAAACTTAAACAAGTTACGATTTTGGGTTGTACATGCACAGTAAATTTCCCGTGTGGTGTATTACATGAAGACAAGGAGATTATATTCAAACACAGGTGTCTCGCAGATGAGGATATTAAAGTTTAAATTGTTGCTCAGATGCTGTACAAGCCCGAGTTGTCAGTTGAGATTAAAATTGAGTCGAGGAGAAAATCCATGGCTAAATGCCCTCAGATTCCATAAAAAAATGTTGAAAATGCAGATAAAATTACAACGGCATTGGACATTTTTGACACGGTCCAAAACCACAGTACACTCGTGTTTCCGCGCACCTGACAAAAAAAATGTGACCCAGGTGGGAATTTGTGCTGACCAGCTTAATAATATGCCTAAACAAAATAAAGAATTGGCAATTTGATCTTATTTGTCATATTTAAGAAACCGTATATCTTTTTGCAAAACGTCACAGTGCCTGATGCTGACAACAGCGCAGCAGATCAGATTCTGCACCGCAGAGGGTGATTTTGTTTGGGGGGGGGGGTGGTCAAGGCTGGCTTGAGACTGAATCTTTGGGTCTCCGCATCAGTAAAACCAAGGATTGACCCAATTTTGTGTCGCACTTGCATTTGGCCCCTCTTGCAGTGATGCAAGTAATTTGATTTTGTGTAACTTTATTAGAACAGCTGGACGTCGATCTGGAAAGTCTGTGTTTTTTGGAGGGTGGTAGTTGGTTGATACTATGGCTTATTAACACCTGTGAGTTGGGGTTGGTGGAAGGTTCCCGCCTCGAGGAGAGCTCCTGACGCTGTCTCATAAAACGAAATGCTTGATCATAACAATTTCTCACATTTTGTTTGCCTGAATTTGCCAGTATTTCTGACCTCGTGAGGGCGGGTGTAAACCAAGTTTACGTAATGAGAAACAAGTAAAACCAACTTTTGTTTTTGTCGTTGTTATTATTTTTTAAATCATCTATTATTTGGCCATTGATACAAGAAAACAACATACAGACAGTCAAAATAAGATAAAACCGTAATTGTGGTGTAGTGGAAGTTAAAAGCGCCCCCATGCAGTCAAAAACACGGTCAATTATAGTCTCGGTTGAAAAGCGTCATTGGTACACTTACATAATTTCATCCAGTTCTAAGAAATCACGGTACAGTTCCCTGTGAAAAGAAGTTGATACTTTCGATAGTTTTATTATCAGAAGTATATTTGACCAGAAAGCTGTTTAATAATAGAACTCTGGACTGGGTGCTTATATATTGTATGTACGCTTATATTTATATGTTATACATCAATAAAAATGGATAATGTAGAATACAAGCTAATGGGGTTCAGTAGTTGCCGAAGGAATCTTTAGAATTGGGAGTACAAAAGATAAGTTTTTTCGAGAGAGTACTTTTAATGTGGCAGGAAGAAAAGGAGCACTTGAAAATGGTTCTCCAAATTGCTCGGATCATTTTAAAAATGGACGGGGAGGGGACATAAAAAAGTCATTTCAGTTCAGATGTCACAAAGTTTCTCGTGTCGTAAAAAAAGTGAATAGGAAAGCAGATCTGATCTCTGAAAATGATCACACAATCATAGCTTTTTATTGCCTCCGCTCAGTGCAAAGTCACAAGCCAGGTTCTCTATTTACACTTCAGTTTTAAGGCCCCTAAGTAAACATTTTATGTCTGCCGAACACCCATTACCGCAAGTTCATCGGAAGTAACACAGAGATTTCAGTATCGGCCCAACCAGGGCAGCCCTTTTCCAGCAAGGGCAATTATTTTGCCAGCTTTGATGCTGTTCACAGCGGGCGGTGCCTAACATTGTGTGTTGCACGTCCACCTCACTCTGTTCCCACCTAAGTGTGACACTTTGATTTTTGCATTTTGATTTTTTTTTTCTTCGTCCTTTTTTTACCCTTTCTACTTCTGTTCTTTCTTTTTCTTGTTTTCTCCTACTTTTTTTTGTTGAGTAAATTTTCTGGATCAAAACAACCTCACCGTTAATCATGCCAGCTGGGATCAGCGCAAAGAATAGTGTTTACAGAGGTGCAATGGGCAAACAAACAACAACCCGGTGACTATAGCGTGAAAACACAAGGTTCCGGAAACAGAGCTTAATAGGACCATCTCAAAGTTCATGTTTTTTTCCCTAAGCCTATCAAATGACAATGTGCCCTGTCAACTGGTACGCTGAGTACTGTCAAATTACACAATCAAGGCTAGGTATTTGTTAACGCTGGGTTTTCCAGCTTGCTCGTGCTGTTTGTGTGCTTTTGAAAAGCCTGGTTGAAAAGGCTGAATTCTACTTTCAGAATCGATATGAATAGTTTAAAAAAGTACTTTAGGGGTTAATTTTTTGTATTCTTGGTGCTTATATAATTCAAAGGATGCGGTCAGATTTTGGCTTTTTTTGTGGCATCTTCACAAAATAGGTGACAAGGTTGGTGTTGAGAAGTAATTGGGGTGATTATGTACATGTACATGTGGGTCGAAATCAGGCACCTTTACATGAACGCTGTTTTATATTCAGAACTTAAAAGGATTGTATTTACATCTACCTTACAACTTGTCCCCTGTCTAGTTATGAAAGCCTGGCTCCCTACTCAATTCCATCAACCATGCTTTCCCTTCTGATTGTCTACATATAAAGCTAATCATTTTTGTTGACACTCCAATCCCCTATCCGAAGGCAAAGAATTTCCAAAATAAAGAAAGACCGAGTGAGAATAAAACTACGTCAAATATTTACTTTGGAAAGTTGGGGCAAATTTGCCCTCCTTCCTTTGTAAGGACGCTATTTGGGTCATATATTTCAGGGCCCCCCCCCCCTCCAAATCGTGTTTATTTTTGGGATTAAAATGGATACAGAAATGCACACACCATACGAAGAAGAAACGAAATAAAATAGACAGGAAGCACTTTAGACGTCTTTAATTTTAGGGTCGATGAACAATTACACTATAGACAAGTTATGTCAACAATCACTTTATCAGCATTCAGGCCAGAAAGGGGGTTACCGAAAATAGGGTTGGTTTCCTTCAGCGAGTGTATTTATAGCCTATGACATCATGCTATTTATACGGCGTGATGTCATCGCAGGATACTTTCAATTAGAGATTTATGTAGATACGTGTATATCCGAACGATGGGCCGAGTTAACCAAAAGGAAATGTCCGTTGATGATCTAGATCAGGAATTTCCATGTCTGGCGGGCTTTATGTGTCATTGTTAGAAACACGATCCGCATTTGTGTGCGCGATGTGCTACAGTTGATCATCTTCAAAAAAAGAGCTGAAAAGCTGGAGATGTTTTGCTCGTATCTTTCCACGCTGTCTCCGAGACCTCCAGGCAGTTTTCGTTGTCATCGATGCGTAGATGTTTTCTTTTTGTCATCGATGCATTATAGTTGTTTTCTTCTGAGAAATGGCAAAATACGGTGTCGAGTTTTCTACACCATGCCCCCTCCCCTCCTCCCCTTAGAATACACCAAAGGAACAAGTGTGGTTTTACAGTGCTAAGTAGAAGGGCCTTCGTATTCTTGTCATCACTTCTGTAACTGGTGAAAGTTTCGATGAATTTAACAAATCAATGAAGAAAATCTTGACCCCCGTTCCCGGTTTACTTATCTCCGTGTTGCTCAACCAGACCAAAGTGTCATCGTTGAGTTCGACCAGGTCAGCAGTACCTGTTTGTAAAAATGTATACCTTTATGCTATGGACTTAAAAAATGATCGACTTTGCAGTGGGTACATTGAGGCACTAGTACTCTGGGGGTGGGGTGGTGGGGGTGGGGTGGTTGATAGGAGATAGGGGATACATATCTATTTGTTTTTGATATATTGGAATTTAAAAAAAAATTAGCTCAGGGAGTTAGGAAAAAGCTCTGAGTGAGATTTGTGTTTTGCAAAGCTCCACGAACTTTTGGCTTCAGTTTGCTTTACAATAAACCAGAGTTGCTTGTTTCGACCGCAGCATTAGTACAGGTATTCATTCAGTTTGTCAATAGCAATATATCCATGCCCAAAATAAGAATTTGGGTGACTTCAACTACAGCGTATGGCCGTTAGCTGCAGTGACGACGTAGAAGAACTTTGTATGCCTTTTTCAGCGGTCCGACCGTAGCTAGCCGTAGCTGTTGAACCAATCAATTCGGAAACAGCCTAACTCAGGATTGTTTTTAAACAACGCGGTAATTCAAGGACACTTTTGCAGTAACTTCCTTCAAAATTCCCCCTCTCCCCTCCGCACTCAGCAAACACACAGATTCAGTGACAGTCCGATGAGCCTGATGTGCAGGTCTTAAACATCCCGCCGAAAATAAAAGCCATGTGTGGATCTTCCGCGTTCCCCCTGAGCCAAGGAAGATTCAATTGCCGATGATAAACTTTGCCCACCGGCCCATAAATATTGTATGTTATTAATGTTCAACATCTCTCCATCAGTTGCGGGGGTCTCGTCACAATCTTAAAATGGCCGCCTGTCCTTCCTTTGTAATTAAAAGATGAATTAGAGTGGATACTTAAACACCTCTCCGTGCTTTGGGTCTCGTTGCAGGGTTTTCAAAACAGCCCATATTTGTTCAGAGGGTGCACGTTTCCCCCTTTTTTTATTTTGAGGGGACACCTCTTCAAAAACAAACAGGCCCATTGGACAACAAACCAATTAAGTCATTACTCGAGTGGCATGCAGACGGTATGGTGTGAGTGACAGACAGCACAGGTGCCCTGTTTAACCTGTAATTAATGTGACACCTTTTTGGAAATGTACAATTACTGGGAGTTATTGGCAATATCCTGGCCAATTAATGCTTAATGCCTACCTTTCAACAAGTATTGTGATGGGGTGTGAAGCAATTTGTATTGGGCCAGGCAGGGACTTGGGGGGATTTATCATCATCCAAAAACACCTGTTGTTTCTTCTCATTATCAGATAGGAATGAGGGGAACTGGGGTTTTTTATTTTTTATGTTTTAGTTCTTTCGTGGGAGGAGCGGTTTCCTTTGAAGGAAGTGCGGTGTCAGTCTAGGCATGCCGTAAATAACATACTGTAAAGATATTATCTGTAATGACACTGATGCAGGGTGGATCTAAGGTAATTAAGTAGTAATGGGTGGGGGTGGGGCAAGGAGGGCGGAGGGGGAAGCCAATCAGAAAGAAATGGGGAGGGGGTATTGACCCCAGGATGGGATAACTTACCTTTGAAAAGGGAGCAGTTTTATCATTACACTTGTGAGATTTGGTTGCATTACAGACAAGTAACAATCCGTGTGTAATGTAGAACCATAGAGCATAAGTAAGGTTCCTTGCTCTATGGTAGAACCCCAAATTATCGTTCTCCTCCACCCCCACCCCCCAAAAAAAAAAAACCCGAAAATGTCAAGTTACACCACTGGCTGAGCCTTTTTTCTTAAAACCCCACGTCAAGTTGTGAGACAAAACTTAATGTTAGCCTAGTATTATTTCTGCATGTTCCCAGACTGAGAGAGGCGTAAGGCTATATAGGCTCTTCTTCCTGGTGTGCGAAGTACTTTTTCCCCCTTTAACAAACGACTATAAAGTGTAAGCAATAAAATGCCCCTGACAAAAAAATATGACATTACTGTTACATTTTTTTGGTCGCTAGAATTATCCCCCACCCCCAAAGTCATGTTTTTCCATTTCCATGCAAAGTTGAAGAATGGCAGACAACCGATCAAACTTTCATGCTCAGTTTTTCTTGAAACATGATTTTTGCAGAATAATTCTTTATACGCCCTTTCTGGTTGTTGCTCCGTCCTTCTTCGGGGCACACGATGCAATATGATGCAATAAATAATGTGTAGTAAAAAAAAAACCAGGGGAATGGAATAAGGGCATAGTTGTGCAAACCGCTGTTTTACAACCACTTCAAGTGTACCTTTCATTACAGTGTAGCCCCCATCCATCATGGGCTGCCGCTACAATGTAGAAAATGTCAGTGGCGAGAATGGAAGCCATTCTGCCCTTCAGCAAGTTGCTCCAGCTGTAACGCCATGATGCATTTATCTTTTTGTCAGTGTGTCTTGATATTTTGATCGATCCCCGGCTCTTTCATTGTGCCTTTTGAAACAGGGAGTTTCCAGTTGTTTGTTTCTTTTTTACTTTGTCCTGTTCACTTTGTTCATAAGTACACTGTATAAAAAAAACTTCTTATATACATTTTTTTTTACTGAATGTGAAAGGAACGGTTTCGGTTATGAACATCCCAAAGGAAATCCTTATTTTGTGAATGGATCGTTCAAGCAATTGTTTAATGTTACAATGGAGTTTGGCAGGTTGCTTCTGGTGTGTCATGACTCAATGTGAACAAAAAAAGGAAATGGGAAATGAGCGCAGCATCCGTATACTCTGAACCGTGGAATGGTCTTCGTATGGGGAGTTCCGGGGGTGCAGATGCTGCTTTGGGTGTACTTTGGAGATGCAGGGACGGGGTGGAGAAAATGGAGATTGGGGATTGAGAGGAATCGAGGGGGAGGGGCATTCCAACCCACCCCTCCCCCCCAAAAAAAACAACCCCCCAATAAATAAATAAACCACCATAAGTCAAAACCAAAAACGAAACAACAAAACAGCAACTATGAATTATAATAACTATAATGGAATTAGAATTACTGTATAAAACGGAATAACATTAGAACAATCCTGCAAAAAAAAGAAGCAAAGTATAAAAGTTTGAAGAAAAAGTACCAAAGAAAAATACAGTGAGGTCAAACCTACTCTGCTGGTGTGTGTTTTTTTTTCCATTGCTGGAACTCAGAATTTGACAATCTACACCCACATTGTGTTCAGATTCATATTCCAGGCCCCTTTGGAAATTGTTTTTTGTTATTTGAAATCAACTGGAACCACTGCCATGGCTACACGTACAGGAAGCACAATGGTGAAAACAAGAGCTTAGAATCTCAATAATGTGATTTTATTTTACATTGTCCAAAGATTAAGCCGTCCCCCCTGCCGAAATAACAGTCCCTCTCGTCGGGGTCTTTGGAAAAAAATAGGCAAAAACTCTCCCAATTTCAAAGTCAGTCTGCCTGCCTGTTCGCTTGTTAAGCATGACTGCCTCAGCCTGACCTGCCAGTGCCTCCTGGTCGCTTGTTCGATTCATTGTGCGCTGTTATTTCCCAAATAATTACCTGTGATTTTCCCCGGTGTATACCATAATCCCTTAATAGCCTTAAAGTGGGGGGATAGAGGGAATTTCGCCAGCGATCCATTAGACTTAGTGTATAATATAGAGCCCCCCTTTTTAACTGTGCCCCTGACGTAAGTGTATGAGTACTTCATCACGTCGCGGTGAAAGAATGCAAGTTGTCATTTAGTCTGATAGGTTGGTATTTTGATGCCATAATTAGTCATACAAGAAGGATCCTTGTTATTTGAGAACCTCTATCCCCTCTGTTGTCAGAACGAAACCATGAGGACGTGTGGACAGATGGTTTAATCTATAGCTAGGGTTTGTTTGCCTGTTCTATTGCTGAAAACCCCACATCATCACCCAGGGAAGATTGTTCTTATATTTGTCTGGGAAGGAGCTCTTCAATTTCCCAGGTTTTTTTTATGAGTCATAATTTGTAACAGGTTGAATTTTCCTCTTTGGATTTCCTCCAACCGGAATTCATCTGCTTTATGCCTAGATTGCCCTCTTCCTCCCAAACAATTCCGTTTCCCATCATAATAGTACGAGTCCCCCCTGTTGGCTGGCTTGCAAAGTTACCCACTTTATGCATGGCAGCAAACGACAGCGGGGTGAAACGGCCCCCGCTCTCTCCTCCACAATGCCCATTTCTGCTTCAATGAGGACTGGTGGAACAGGATTAGATTTGGAACTAATCACCTGAGTCAAGCTCTGTTCCGACAACAAAGCCAATAGTCTAGCTATTCAAAGGACTTCCGATTTCATGGCAGTTTCCCAGGGTTGTGCGGAACCCTGTACATTCATGCAGAGCCATTTATTGGCCCATTGCCCGACTCAACACCTGAGGACCCGAGTTATCTCACCAATCTGATCGCGATTTTTTTACAGGTTTTTGTTTTTCCGCGGTTGCCTAATGATTGCTGGGAAGTGTTACGCGATCAAAGGGGGAAGGGGTGGGTGGGGGGGGGGGACTACAACATGGCCCTTTACGATCTGGGCATGATTACCCAGAGGTACACCTGACACAATAGGTGATGTCATCATCACATTGTCAGTCGATTATGAATGACATCGGGCAAGCAGCTATCAAGCCAGCCGATCTTGATTTGGCCTTTGTCGTGTCATCTTGGGTAGAGAAAGAAAGGCCCCGATATCCCTGGACAAATCTGGCTGGGGTCTCACCATGGGCACAATACCGACATGCTCCCCCCCCCCCTGTCCTTCAATGATCCACCTGAATGCGTTGCTTTCATGTCGCATACTCCAAAATGTAATCTACTCAAACCATTTTTATCCCCCTAGACTCTCAAAATTTACCTGCAATTATTTTTTATTTCATGTCCATGTATTCAGTGGGGATAGATATACATTAAATTATACTGGAGGTCTTTTTTTAAAATAACTTTCTCAGCCAATATATTTTTTTTTATTCATAGAAAATTTATGAGGATTGTCGGATGCTTTAGGCGCTTGTAAAACGACATGTGATTAGTTTTGCAGATGTGTGTGTAGTGAAAGTTTAGCACATGTTTCAAGGTAAGCAAGGGAAGGGGGTTTGATGTGGGGGGAAGGCATGCAAAGTGTATTCAAGCCCTCGACAAGACCCCACTTTTTAAAACAAATACAACAATATGAAATTAAAGCCAGGGGATGAATGATTCAATTCATTTGTTTTCTTCAATTCAACTAAACATTTTAATAGCATGTTTGGTGAAAAGGATAGGAAAATAAACAATCCATTTATTGAAATAACAAACCGCCGAAACGGAGAAACACGCAAACCAATGCAGGGGCATTTTCTGGATACCCATGGACGCAATTATATACAAACATAAATAACCACAAAATCAAACACTAGACAAAAAACATCAAAACAAAACAACTGTCAACCCCAAACCTAGATAAAATCAATGATTTAATGATATTTTTCTCCACATCCTTTTCGTATTCCTGAACTGAGTACTTCGTTGAGTGTTTATTGGTCGATCTTTTTCTTCATCATTCGTAGCTCACTAACTCAGAGATAATAACACAAACCTTGGGGTAAAATTTCTCATTAAAATCTCTGCAAGATAAAGTTGCTTGCACCAGTGGTTTAGTAGCAGACATGCAGTTAATTGGAGCTGCTTTTGACCCATTTCACGACCTATCCTACCCGCCATTTTGGGAGTCAAAATGTATACCTGAAGGGAATTGACTCCCGAAATGGCGGAAATATTATGGAAATTTTGCGGAAGTGCATTCCGTGTTATACATTACAAGAAGGTCAATACATGTCATCGATATGACAATAATTGTTTTTAAAATACCGATCGAACCTAATTAAACTGCCAGTAGGTCTATAAGCTTTCAAAACTAAAAATTAATAGCAGGCTATACTTTCCTCTGGATAGATATTTTTTGTTTTCTTCGTTAGAATTTCAATCTCGGTAAATGACTAAAAGGTGTAAAAATTACCTACATCCTTTTAATCGGAGTTCTTCCGGCTTCAGAGCGAATTTAAAAACAAACGTTTGACGTGTTTGGTTCGATTCTCTGTCCATCAACCACGAAGCAGCTGTGCTGAGGACGTTTCATTGCGGATGTATATCTTATTAAAAGAGAAAATCACCCCAAATAGTTCGGTGACCCCTCCCTGCATTACCTGATAGTCCAGAGGCTTCCAGCCAAACGTTGGGGGCAGCCTTGTTTCAAAGTTGTGAAATAAAAGCATTTTTGAATCAGTTTAATATTAAGGTGTACATCAATCGGTTTTTTGAAGACTAAAATAAAATCCATCCTATACAGTGTTCGATAAACACGCCGTACAACCAAACTGCGAAGATGTCATCGAATTTGACGTTTAAAGGGAGAGTGGATATACCTTTTGGTAATTACTCCAGAAATTAATGACCGTAACAACTTACTTGGTAGGAAGTACCGAAGCTGTTGGCAATGTGTAACATTCCCTTCAAAGACATGTGGTTTTAGAGAGAGAGGGATTCACAAACATTTCAATCTGAGAAACGTTTCATGCATGAAACGTTTCTCGGATTGTGTATTCCAATTACGGATTATTCTTCCTGCGTGGACATTACCACTCCAAATATTCGGCAATACCCCCCCAAACGCTACCACATTTTGAAAAGAAATGTTTACAGGTTAGTTTTATTGTATATACCTACATTAATATAGATTTAAAACAATCGAGCGGTCCAAAAAACCTAAGGTATACTTCTTCGCCTTTTTGAGTTTGAGAGTGAAAAGGCAAATGTTTTGTCGGGGTTGCTCGCTCATTATTAGTCTGTAAATTTGGTTGCTGTGATGGAAATACCCGCAGCCTTGACAAAGATTGATTGACAAATAAGGGGCGGGGTGTGGGGAGGGTGGTGAGGGGCAAGAGGCTTGAGCAACACCAAACTACTGTCTTTTTTCACACCTTGGTGGCTCAACCATGTGTTGATGTTTTTTGTCAGGTGAGCTTTGTTGCCCCTGTTGGTTCGACCTTGATGGGAGACGAGCAGGTACCCGGAGGAAGCCTCCAGCCGCCAGAAACCCCCCCATGCCCTTTCACTGCCCACAAAGGCGCCCCTGCTCCCAGCAGACGGGCTAAGATCTCCAGTTTACATGTGAAAAGCACAAGGAACATGCACTTTTTGGCATCTGACTCTGGAATTGCCAATCATAGAAAGACGTTTTGTGTTGGAGATAAGAACAGTGGGATAAAGAGGAGTCTGTTGGGCAATATGTATGTCCTACTTATCCCCGGTGGCAAGGACACTATTATAATTTAGTTGCTTCCCTGTGTGCGAACTCTGTATCATTTGCAAGGTAACGTGATAACCTCATTCCAGCGGGTGTAGCCAGGATTTCTTTGACTGGGGGCGGGGGCATTGCTTTCCAGTGGGGGGGG
>CM021530.1:6610303-6621597 GCA_010994315.2 Pisaster ochraceus
AAGGCATGGTGTTGGGTAGTAATTGAAAATACATGAACAAGATAATCCTAAATTAAGTGTACGTAAGTATTTGACTTCTTCTGCCCTTGATACCGGTACCCAATTCTTCTTGGAAATATCCCCCTCCTAAAATACTACACCGGCACAAAAAAAATCTCCAATACTTCATTGAGTTCTTGTTTGGAAATGGAAGAAGAACGCATGACCTTTTAAAAATTGTATTTACCTAACTAGAATGAACTTTAGCAGGTTCGCTTGTATGTTTGCAGTTCTACAGGACGGGAATTTAATGTTCCCCACCCAGCCATCGATAATTTGGCATTCAGAATGTTTGTCTTCCCTGCCTTGTTATATACCCTCCACCACTGTGACCCCTCTCTGGAATGGAGCCTTGCACGTGGACTGGGGTTTTCAGTCCCGTCCTGTGAGGTTTTCCCTCCCACACCTTAACACTGAGATTTCTTCAACATCTTCTCTTCACATGTAACTTCGGGCCATACACAGGTTACAGTGCAAGGCATTTCTGAAAGTCCCTTGGTTCCATTACCTGTAATTGGTATTGGCCAAGTACATATACTTGAAATTATGAGTATTTTTTATAACTATCTATGATTGATTGAAAACACATTGTTGGCGGCAGCAGCAGCTGAAACAACTTAAACTTTTGCAAAACATTGAAACATTAAAAGGAAAGATTCTGTAAAATGAAAAAATATGTATGTGTATATGTAGGCCTATATATAAAATATTGAACGTGGAGTAATTATTAAGTGCCAATTTAAAATGCTGTAAAACTTGGATTAGTTTTTTTCCATTTTACATTGAAAGTATTTATGGCCAGTAACAAACAACATTTCACCCTCTCCTGTTGGCTAAGTCTTCTCTAAAAACACTGAGAAACTTCCATCATTTGTTGGTGTAAAAAACAACAACATAACAATTTTCTCATTCTTGGTAGCATTTAATATTAACAACAAACAAATTACAGACATCTGTTGCTGTTTTGCTCAGAAATAAAAAAAATCCCTTCAGCTTCAATTAGCTGTTGTTTCAATGCTAATTATTCGCACCCGAACCACACTCAGTTGCAATTAAAGATATAATGAGATCTCTGCGACGGAGAAAGTATGTGACCGTGGAACTTCAACATTGGCGGGCACCAGCTTCCCACAATGTCCTCCCATACTGATGTAATTATCTGAGGTTTGTAATGCTGAAGGATACAAAATGTGACAAGGATGTGATCTGGGTTCAAAGCAGACCACAACGATCTTAAAGGGCAGATCAGGTAGATCAGGCCCCGAATGCTGCGGCCGGACAGGCGGTTGGTACACCCGGTTATCGCCTCACGAAACTTTGGACGAATTCGACATTCTTGTAAAAAAAATACTGCGACAGTTTTTTTTTGCTGTTTACTCTCATCAAGGTAGACACTGTATTCAGCTGAAACTTTCACATGTGACTTTTGTTGTTTCTTTATAACTTTGCCTTTACATAAGAATTACTTTGATAAAAAAAAGCAATCTATGGTCCTACCTTTAAGGGAGGGAGCCGGTTGACATTCATTGCTGGCATGGACAACAGCTGTACGTAGGTGAGAGAAAGCAGGGGTAAAGGAGTTGCCTCACTCTAGATTGGGTTCACAAGTGCATCAAGTACCACTTACCGTTGGGGAATTGTGGAAAATGAAAGAAGGATGTGTGCTTGTGTAGGTTTTTTTTTCCTTCAGAAGATCGAGGAAACATAATTTGCTCGCTCTAGACTATGGTTTTTTTTTCAAAGCATGGAGAGTCTGGTTAATGACCGACTGTAAAACAACTGATCTTTTTTTTGTTAATTGTATGTCTCCTTTTGAACTCACACTTGGAAATTTCTTGTTTGGTGAAAATGTTTTTTTAAATTGTGAAAAGGGATTTTGTTTGGCAATCTCTTTCCAAGAAACCCACATGGCCACTTAATTAATAATATCCCCCACCCCTGGCGGGGAGGAAGACTCCATGGGCTTAGAGCACACCCATCAGGAAGACTCCACGGGCCCAAAGCACACCCCTCGCCCCGCTGCTGCACCATGGCCCCAGCTGTACCTTCATGAAGGTGGAGTGAGCTGTCAATCACTGGATGCTGGACGTGTCCTCCCCCCCAATGTAGTCCCAGAATGCCTAGGGAGAAACCTGTCAAAACACTCTTCCGCTATCACTTGCTCCAATACACCTGGCCTCTGAGTGCACCATCAGATGCTTACACTATGAGTGAGAAGCTCGACACCACCCCCCCCCAAATTGCACACCATGGACCCCCTCAGTTCCCCCTCCTCCCAAATATGCGAACAATTTAATATTTTAAACAATGCTGCCATTTTTGGTGTAAATACAACAAGTCGTGGAGGTAGTGAAAATAGTACCCCAAGATATCCTGGGTTGTTTCCTATACATGTGTGAGTGTTATCGCTTGTTGACAGAAATTGTCTCTCTTGAAGGAGTGAACAGGGCAGCAATGGCAACGCATTCAAGATGCATGCATTATTTCGAAGTAACTTTTAAATATGAATGTTGGTCTCAAGAAAAGTTTGTCACCTGGAATCTTGGCAACCGTTCATAGGGAGAATTTCCTCTCTTTGATGACTGGAAGTAAAATCTTATTCATCCTAAGCGGTATTTTTTTATACTAGGAAACAAAAAACTGTTTTATTTATTTAGTTTAAAAAACAAATCACTTTTGAGGATACCTTGACTTCATTACAAGAAGAATAAAACAAACCCCATATTTTTTACTAAAAAACTTTAAAATGCCACCGGTTACTTTGACTAGGGTGTTTCAAAGAAGTGATTCCAACCAACTTACAGACTCCACAGACTTCAATAATGTTCCTGTTTTAACCTGTCACAACAGAACTGTGCATGAGAATGGTATAAAAGATTTGTTTGGGGGGCCAACGAACTTATATCTCTCATTCCACACTTGAAACGTCTAGCCACTTGTACAAGATTTATACCCAGTACAAATGTCTCCCTTCTCTGTGGTTTTCAAGTTGTGCGGACCATGTTTCTCGTCTTGCCTATAGAAAAAAGAAAAAAATAGTCTCAAGCTGCCCCGAGCAAGTTTATCCATCACTGTGGGGTTGTGTTCACCTGTCTGTCCGTCTAACGATTCCTACACATGCCGGGAGCTTTTGGCTCTCTTAATTTCTCAGATGTTTTCTAGCTGTACACAGACCCTGAGTGATAAAAGGAACACCCATGGGCAAGGAATACCACTTTCCCCTGTCAAAACATTTTTGATCCCCTCCGTTTTGGTCTTTGCTTTGTGGGCTGATAGTGCAGGAAGGTCTGACCATGGGAAGGAAGGGGAGGCTGACACCCAAGGTCTAAATCACTGTTTGACATCTATCGGTCAGAGCTTAGAGTACAATTCACTCTATAGGTGAGAAGAGATTTTGGAGTAAACTTTGACAGAAGAATTCAGTTTGCTAATTTTTTTAACAAGTCTTCATTTCAAAAAAAATTTCAGTTTGTTTCATTTCCTGTGGTTCTCCAAATGTATAAATAATTAGGTGTTTAAATTGAGATAATTGGGTAGCATACAATGCAATAAGTCTTGGTATCAAAATGTGGTTAAAGAGAAGCGATTATTGACTGGTGGGTGAAGGAAGTTTTCTATTTTCCAGGATAGGTCATGATTTCATTACAGGAAGTAGGTTTATTCCCATGAGATATGTACTAACCAAGTCGTCCCTGACTGTATCACCTACCTCGAATGTCAGGTTGAATGGAGGGAGCCCTTCATGGGTTTAGGGTAGCAGGGTCCTCGTCAGTTAAACCATGGGGGTAAAACTATCCAAATTGAGGCATAATATTAACCCGATCGGAACCTTGTCTCCCAATGAGGATATTAGTGCTCCCAAATCGGGCAACAATGACATGTACTAACGTTAACATGTACAGTGTATACCCATCTGGGATATACTTTTACACTGGTTGGAACTTTGTCTCCCAATGAGGATACCAGTGGTCCCTTATCGGGCAACAGTGGCATCTACCCAACTGGGATTTACTTTTACCGGTACCCTGTCTCCCAATGAGGATATTAGTGCTCCCCAAATGGGCAACAATTAAATCTACCCATGTTGGATTTGCTTGTTCTCCTGATTAGAATGTTGTCTCCTGATGAGGATACAGTGGTCCCCGGGCAGCAGTGACATACTGGGATTTACTTTTACCCCGATTGGAACCTTGTCTCCGAATGAGGAGATTAGTGCTCCCCAATCGGGCAACAGTAACATCTTCCCAAGTGGGATTTACGTTTGCCCTAATTGGAAACGTTTCCCCAGTGGTCCCTCTCGAATGGGCAACAATAACGCCTGCTCAGAGAGTCATACCTCTCAAACTGTAGACCCAAACTCGTCCAATGGGGCTATACACTTTTACCCCGACTGGAGCCCTCCTCTCCCGTTGAGGTGCCCAATCGGGCACCCATTGGATGGCAATGACACCTATACATACAGGTAACAATCTTATCTCACTGGCCACTTCAAAACATCTCTCAACTTGATGAATTCCAAGGCATTTCAGGGCAAGATTTGAGGTCGGATTCTCACCCTCGATGTAGTAGATTGAATCCACATTGACACTCTGCATTGATCTACTTAACATCAATCATTCCCAAAAAACATTACTTCTTTTTCAGTAGATATAAAAACGTGTGGTGGGTTTTTCTCTCTCTGTGTCTCAGTCTCTCTCTCTCTTTTGACCGGATATTGTCAGATGTAGGTTATAAGGTAGAGATTTTCTCCCGCGGATCTGTAAAAAACATCTACACACAGAGCTGGCGTGATTCCAGAAAGATGTTATGTTGACCAAAATACCACATAACCTTCATGGGTTTAGGTCATGGTTGGCCATGGTGTTTACATCAACTGCCATAATTATGTAAAAACGTTGACGGACAGGCATTCGGGCTCGGGGATTGTTATACAGCTATTATTCTGGGCTCATGTCATGCCAGTGTAGAGACGCATTCTTTTCTGTCGGTGCTGTATATTTTACAATGACAACATGCTTGCTTAACGGTATGATGCATGGTCGGTTTCTGGAGGGGTATTTGTTCAAATACTCTAATGTTTTTCAGCGAAACACATCAGTCAACTGGTGTTGTGCGAATCTCATCAGATTTGGTGGTTATGTTTTCAAGAAAACGGTGACTAACAGTTCATGTTTGTAGGTTATTTTATGAAACTAATTATCACTTCTGCGAACTATTAATATTTGCTTCATCAAAATGAAGTCTTGTAAGGTTTACAGAAGGAAATATGTCTCCACAAGAAATTTAATTGGTATCCAGGGCTCGATTTCAGGAAGACCTAAGATTGATCTTAGTTGTGTATCAATCTTAATTGCCAAGTAAAGTGTGATGTCAAAATAAAAATCACTCCGACAACAACTTGAAAAAAATGAAGGGATCACAACGACTCCTCCCAAGAGAGTTTTATACATGGTTTTACCCGCCAAGTTTACTAGTTACACTCAATTACCAAACTTATCAAAAGATGAGACTGGGTGTTTTTTTTAAATCTAGACCAGGTTACAGTGGATAGTTTTAAACTACCCATCAAAAGATGAGACTGTGTGTTTTGTGAAATCTTCACCAGGTTACAGTGACTAGTTGACTACCTATACTCATAAAAAGATGAGTCTGACTGTTTTGTGAAGTATAGACCAGGTTACAGTGACTATAGTTATAGTTAACTATCTTACCTACCAAAAGATGAGACTGGGTGTTTTGTGAAATGTAGAACAGGCTCAGTGACTAGTTATAGTTAACTATACCTAACTCACCAAAAGATGGGTCTGACTGCATTGTGAAATATAGACCAGGATACAGTTACTAGTTAACTACCTATACTCATCAAAAGATGAGTGACTGTTTTGTGAAATATAGACCAGGTTCAGTGACTAGTTATAGTTAACTATGCCTAACTCACCAAAAGATGAGTCTGGGTGTTTTGTGAAGTATAGACCAGGTTACAGTGACTAGTTATAGTTAACTACCTAAATCATTCAAAGATGAGACTGAGTGTTTTGTGAAATCTAGACCAGTTACTAGTTATAGTTGACTACCGTGCGCATCCAGAGATGGGACTGGTTGTTTTTTGAAATCTAGTCCAGGTTACTGTGAAAAAAAAATTAAGGTTAAAAAAAAGTTTTTCTTTATGGTTAGGAATCAAAAGTCATACTGTACCTTTAAATTGCCCTGGTAGCATACTGGGAGAATTTTTTTCTGCTTGGAAGTGAAAACAAAGTGTGGAAATTAAAATAAGGAGGAAAAATAAATACAAATTTGCCCCACATCCAATTATTGTCATTTGATTGAATATAAATTGTTAGATTTTCTTTCCGTGACTTGAAGGAAATGACATATTTATTGACTTTCTTGGGGGGGGGGGGTGACTTTCACTTAAGAAAAACACGTCAAACTTCTACATGACAATTACAAATTGCTTTTCCAGCGTAAATATGTATTCATTATCCCCTTCACCTTGATCTGAACGTTATTTAATTATTTCATTTCCCGCCGGTAAATTAATGCTAATATTAGGAACTGACTCCCCGCTGGACGACCAGTTAAATTTTGTCTTAAACACCGCGGGATTTCCCGCAAATTCACGGTGACAACTGTTGTTTGAAAACAACTTAAAGGTAAAGTACAGGATTGGTGCAATTGATTAGCTTCATCAGTCTTGAGGGTCACTGGTTAAACAGTTTGTGCCGGTTGTCCACTCTCTAGAGAACACTTTTAAGTCTAGAAAAAAAACTTCAAAAAGTTGAACAAATTGTGAGCCCAAAACCACCAATTCTATTTTGTTGATTGCAGCAGTCAAAATTAACAGATTCCTACCTCCATGCTTGAATGTGCCCCCAAAATCCCTGACAAGATATTAGACAAGATATAAACACAATTAAAATTTATACTGCAACGATCTATTTGTACAAAGTTTTCACATCTTGGTCGTATTGTGTTTATTGAAAACCCAAGGATGGGGAAGATGAAATGAATTAACTCTTTAAAAAAAACCCAAAAAACCCCTGTTATTCCTTTAAGAACTTCTCCCTGCTGAGGGGGAACCCTAAAGTGCCACGGGGGTCATAACTCGAGACACCAGGGCCCTCCTGGAGGAGTCTGCTTCTCATTTGTGGGTTTCAGGAGAGGCAAGAGGTGTCCCTCCTCTGCCGTGTGTGGGGACACCTTAATTGCCGGACACTGTAACCATAGAACCTTGGTCAATTATGCATCACTAGGCAATAGGGCTTTTATCTGGTATCGAGGAGGTCTCCATAGTGTCCAGTCTGGGACGGATTTGATGGGGGAGCGATGTCTACTGACCAGCAGGACTGCCA
This sequence comes from Pisaster ochraceus, assembly GCA_010994315.2. Classification (NCBI taxonomy): domain Eukaryota; kingdom Metazoa; phylum Echinodermata; class Asteroidea; order Forcipulatida; family Asteriidae; genus Pisaster; species Pisaster ochraceus. The sequence continues at coordinate 6,617,695 of CM021530.1, forward strand.
GACCCTCAGTCCAGACTGGTCAAGCAATACGGCCAATTAGTGTCCAGTCACTGTTTGCTCAATTTATTGCCGTTTCAAGGGGCTCCCTACAAAATCTAGAAAGTTTCCTGTTACTCCGCATTTGTTGAAACCTCTTCTTAGCGTGGATGTTGTTTAGGCAAACAGATTTGAAGTTTCCGATTTACCACTTGACACCGATGTGTGATAAGCATTGTTAGACTTTGTGCTATGTCAGGAAAACAATTCACCGACTGCTCTGGTGGGATTTGAACCCAAGACCCCCGCACCATTTATAATTAAAATGGATCTTAGGTAACGACACAGATAGAACCATTCCGCAGGGATTTGGGAGGTAGAATTCACTTGCTTAAAGAAATCTATTTCTACATTTATGTATAGGCATAAATACAAAGTACAGAATTGGAAATTATCGGTGAGAGCATGCAGAAAATCCCAAAGAATCATGAACCATTTTTCATTGTTTTGTCACCAAATTTTTAAAATATCCATAGGTGACGGTGACTTTATTAAAAACATGAGAAAAGCAATTAATAAATCTACCCTTCAAAAAAAATATAAATAAATAAATAAATAAACAAATAACGATGTGCTTAATTCCCTTTAATAATTAAAGTAAAGTTTCAGGATTGGTGATTGCCCCCCCCCCAAAAAAAAAAAAAAATAAATAAATAAATAATAATAATAAATTGATAAATAATTACGTTGTAATCTGAAAGCTCATTGATTACACAGCTCAGCCAGTACCAATCCTCCAGAGAAATATTTTCGTCTGAAATGCAGCCAAGTCAATAAACAGCAAATCACTGTTGCTTTTAAAGTTTAATTACTGCATTCAGAATAGTAAATCCCTACATGAACATTAAAAATCCTCTACAAACTGTTTGTCACTTTTTCCAATATAAAAGCACGACACAAGTTGGTTGTATGATCTGTTTATATAAAACTGGACGATGGGAAATATTATAAACTCTTGAAAAGACAAACCCCAAACCAAAAAAATGTAGTGAACATGTATGTGAACCTTCGCTTATAGAGATGTCACTTTCCCCAGAGCATTTCCGCCTTGAGCTGATCCCTTCCAGACAGTGATGGAGACACTGGTTCGAGGAAATTTTTAGGAATCCTTCATTTAGTATTTCCTGGGGAGTTTTTTGACGTAAACAGGGTCGACAGAGAGGGTGCCAGTGGTAATTAAAAGTCTCCCAGTCAGCTAGAACTGTGGCTCCAGATCTGTAACCGTTCAGACTGATGAGGCACCATCTCATTTAGCCATAATCGGAGTCACTTCTAATCTAGTTTCACAATTTTACTGCTGCTGTATAGTCAGTGGTATAAGCTCAGAATTGGTCATTCCACCAGGAATGATGACATTTTAATGTAATTTTTACTCAGTTTAATGGCCAATTTACCTAATAGTTTAAAGTACTTCATGTATTTAGACCATCCAGAGACGAGATTGTGTGTGAATGACTGAGTACATGTGTAAAGAAACAGGACGGGTGGTGTTCACTTTTGATTTGGGGATGTGAGTAGCCATTGCTACAATGTTGCTCATTGCGAAAGTTGAGCGGTCGGATTGGCGTAGTGGTATCTTTCCTCGCCTTCTACCTCTGGCGGACCCTGGTTCAAATCCCGCCGAGAGGGGGGCACTATATATTTTCTTCTAGTGGATCGCCTGTCACATGATTGTCACATGACTCGGGGAAGGCTTTTGCGAATGATGCACAAACACCCATACATGAGTTCTGATAAAACCATGCCACAATTCTGGATAAATGTAGGGTTTGCTCACCTGGAGGTTGCTACGATAAAAGCTTGCCTCAAACGATTTTGAAAAAGCAACTGTCTCTATTGATCAATTCGCCTGACTTCATCATCACGATAATCTTGGTTGTGGCATTTGGGGGAGTCAATGTCCTTGTGCATTGTACAGTGTAGTGCAAATTGTAGGTGATGCGGCATTTACACTATCAGTATCACTAGGTGACTCCCAACATGGTGAGCGTGGCACAGTCGCCGCGTGCGAAGTGCGTGCAAGGGGTGTCAGTAGACCGGGGAATTCAAATTTAAGCAACAAACTTGTGACTAAGCAAGTTGTTGAACCAGACATTATTCAAATCTTACTCGCAAATGGCTCATTGCAAAAAGCCTGATTGCCAACTTTATTGCTTGATATTTATGACCCGGGGGATGTGGGTTGGGTGTGGGGTGTGGGATGTGGGATGTGGCACTTAAGCCCCCCTGTGCACAGCATCCTGCATCCACTTAGCAAAGGGGATACAGACCTGTCGTGGCCGAGCGGTTAGGACTAATAAGAGCACCGGACTCAAGTTGAGGCGTTTCTGATCAGCAGAGTGTGTGTGTGTTCGAATCCCAGTTGTGGCACTTGTGGCACTTGTGTCCTTGAGCAAGATGCTTTACCATCATTGCTTTGTGCTTTGGATGGGACATTGTGTCGTAGGTCCCGTGTGCTAGGGAATGGTAGAGCACGTAAAAGAACCCAGAACACTAGAGTAGGGGTTAACCCCAGTGTTTCTGGTTCATTGCAACCACCCTTGGTAACAGGTTTCCTCCGGCTTGCGAGCCACTGTGACTAAATTCATAAATGAGGCATCCTTGGTTTCATTACCAAAAATGTATAATATTCTTATTAATAATAATAATAAGAGGAGGAGTATGGTTCAACTGTTAAATACATTTTTAAAGTTCATGTACTTTCCTCCTTCAGAATTTTGCGAAATTAGTCACATGTTTATTCCATGATTTTTAATGAATCGGCCCACAGCAGAAACAAATCTGATATTAATTTTTCTAATGGAAGAAAAGAGGCCATCTCCCTTGCATCACGCTCCAGTTACGCCAGACATATGGATTCCTTGGAGATTTATTCATCATTGATCTGTTCATTTTGCCTCCGAAACGAGGACTGAGGGCTGGATATTAATAGAGGCAACCTGAACTCACGATGACACTAGATGCAGGGGGATCTGTTTCAATGAGTCTTTAAATCAGACAGCGGCCATTTTTGGTCGTGTTCCCAGTAACTATTAGGGTTTTTGGCACTAAGGGTGTGTCCGAATTGGCAGGTATGGCTACGGCTACGGCTAGATTTCCGCACCATTGAAGTATATAGGATGTCCTAAGCAACACCCTTAGGAACAGCCGTAGCCGTAACCGTATGACAGCCAACTCGGATACTTATTTTTTTTTGCATTGACTGGCCAGTCGGAACACTGAGCTTGTTGCATAGCACAAGGGTTTGACTGAACCTGGTTTGTGCAGTATGCCAACTATTGAGTTGCAAATTATGATTTTTTGAGCTGCAACTGATACTTTGTGCTTCATTGAGAAACCATTCGCTGTTTTGTTGGTTGGGTTTTATTTCATCACATTGAAATTAGTTTATACATAGTATCATCATTCAATATAATTCATCATTGATATAATATTAATAATACGTAATTTGTATACAGCGCTTTATCACACGAGAGGGCATCATTTTTCTCTACAGGGTATGCGTATCTATGTTTGAAATAAAGACCCATTTATTCACATGGCACCAAGTAACGGTTTATAAGGTGCTGTGGCACAATCTCCAGCCAACCATCATCGGGACAAACCCCCTTCTCTTAACAACAACTGTACGGGGTTCTTCTTAGTGTTTTACGGGACCTACGGCTTTACGTCCCATCCAAAGGACCAAGCATTAATGGTTAAGTGTTTTACTTAACACAAGTGTCATGACTGGGACTCGAACCCCCACTCTGCTGGTCAGAAACACCAGAGCTTGAGTCCAGTGTGATTGACTGCTCGGCAATGACATGCCACCATAATATTCTTCCAAGAAGAACACAATTCACATTAACCCCCACCCCCCCCCCC
>CM021530.1:6667345-6678572 GCA_010994315.2 Pisaster ochraceus
GGGTAAGCCTTATAAATTTCTTCAAAAAAGAGCAAGGGGTAAGCCTTATAAATTCATCAAAACAAAAACACCCCCCACACAAAATGGCAAAAAACAGATATTCAGACAGACAGAAATAAATGAAGGAATCAGAGAGCTCGATTTTCCCGCCAAGCCAGTGCCCTTTATTGAAGCTACTTCCTGCGCAGTACAACCGTCTTACTCGTTGCGCAGGTCAGTACAGTACACGTTGTCATAGCAACCAGTCACCAGAAGATTGTAAAAATACAATAGTGAGGAGGAAAATAAAAGCTGTTACCTACATAATTATTAAATACAGGAAGTTTAGAACACTATATATATTAAATGATAATAAAATAATAACTTTGATGTCGGTTGGAATTCAGACCCCCCCCCATTGTACAAAAAACCCAAAACCCTAACAACCCTAAAAACAAAAACCAATGGTTAATATTACAAAAGCTCATCTTGATTTTTAAAAAAGCTGGTTAACGATAAATTAACACATCATTGCATATAAATTGGTTCTTAAATATCGATGACATATATTGCAAAAAGTGAATTATTATCCATTAAGGTAATTATTACAACTGGTTTCTCACTAATTGGGAAGTGAAAGATAAATGCGCTGAGATCTGTTTTCTTCTTCTTCTTTTTGTTTGTTTAGTAATCCTACGAGCATGTCATAAGGCATGGGTAATCATTCTTAGATTTACATGGTGGGATTTTGCGTTCTGACCAAAGCTTTTATTTTCAAATGTGTTACTAAAGTTTAAAGCACCATCAAAAGATAATTAAATGAGTTGCGTATGGTCAGAGATTTGGGTTCAACAAATCTAACCCATTTCAGGCGGCTTGGTCGATTGAGCACATGGGTTCACTTCTCGTGACGCCTCTGGACTAAGTCCCAAGGACGTCGTCGTCGTCGTCGCGCTACAGCGACCAAACGCTGACCATACACAGCTGTTAAATAAAAACTATAAAGCATGTTTGGGAGGTCATTATATATGGTCCCATCTACATAGCCACCTAAATTGTATACAATCATTAAAAACTAATTAAAGTGTACAATCAAAAACCCAGGACAGCTTTATTCTCATAATTATTAGTAGTTTTTTTTTTTCAATATAAAGATAATGTTAGGTACACTATGTTTAATTTTAAAAAAACAAAAAAATACACTTAAATTATAAGCTTAATAATATAGTTTCAAGCATTCCACCACGAATAACAAGTTGAATAGTTGTTAGAATGTGCAGTGATTCAATAAGAGACTCTAATGTGCACTCTTGTGTGGTTTGTACATTTGGTCCAAAATGCAGGGATCTTTCTACTGCAAAGAAATTACTAGTTGGTATCTATTGGGTTAAGATGGGGGAGCAGGTGGGGGGGGGGGGCTGCCTGGAGATGAGCTGCTTGTTTCAATTGTCATCACCCATGCTTTAAATCACAAGGCTAAAAATAAGCCTTTCTTAAAGTGAGCCTTACAAGTCCCAAGATCCAACCCCCCCCCCCCTAATATATTATTACAACCCTGACACCAGGCATTTTGCGTGCATTTATACAGCGGCAAATCAAGTTATATTAACTTGGTAGAAGCATTTGTATCAAAAAAACCTCATCACAGCTTTTCCAATAAAGCTACACGGTTAGGGATTTAGCAACTTTGGAGAATGTACAAAATGGTATCGGTGATCTTACAACACAAGCATCCCTCGGACACGCACACGCTCTGAAACTGCAGTTGTTCCTCCCAAAGGCACTCATAAAACTTGCACAAATACATATTTTTTTTGTTTAATGATTAATTTATACGATAAATGCACGCTAGCTAAAGACTACGCTTGTGACATGTCAGACGGAACTCTGTTCCTCTAGTGATTTTGTTTGCATAACTTTTGTGAATCCGCTACTAAAATGGTCGTTAAATACGTGCAGCCTATCAGTTAAAAAGTGCATCGTTTTACCACTACTCATTTTATGTACAAAAGGGAACTTTAAATAAGTGAGAGCAATCCAACCCTGCCCCCGTGGACGTCCTCGACGTTCCTTGGTGACAAGAAGTGATTTGCTGCAGCTTTCCCATATGGGGGGGGGGGGGATATTAAAATATACATTTACGGGTAACAATACACTATGCAGCCACATATATGTAAAACCACAGTGAGAAATTGTCTTGATAAACACACACACAACCAGAATGCTTATAAATAAAGTTAAATGGGTGACTTGCTTGACTCGGCGGGTTAAACATTACATGCAGGCTGTATAGTGCACTGTTTGGCTCCGTCTCCAGTGGAAGAGAAAGAAATGTTAACACACAAAGTTTTTGAAACGACGAAAAAAACAACAACAACAACCATCAACAATAACAAATACTATTACAGTTTTGTATTTAAAATGGCAGCGGAAGACATTTGATTTGTGGCATAGGTAAAACAAAAAACTAATGTCAAATGAATTTTCATCTAAAAAACATTAATTAAACCTACCTATAAAAAAACACTGAGCAAACCAGCAAAATACAAAAATAGAGCAAAGCAACCAGTCAAAACACCGTGTGTGCATTATATATGTAACAATATACCTACAGCTGATTATTCTAAACCACACAAACAAAGTTTAGGAAAAAAACCCATAATTTTTATATCAAATTCTTTTAAAACAAAAAAATTCTGCAGAGCACCAAGTGAAATATTCTGAATGTCGACCTCAACAGTATTGAGGGTGTTTTCTTCTGAAAACCCTTAAAAATACAAATACGCAAAAAAAAATCGGCTCACAAACGTAAAAACTTCTTACACATATATAAATTATTTAACAGCGAGTGAACCACGACAGCCTTACGTAAAAATTGACAGACAGAAATAAAAAACATATAATGTGCGACAGCAATGTGTCGTTGCTTATCCATGTATTAGAAAACACAAGTCAGGCACATCACACTTCTGTGTTGTCGCCGTAGCCAGATGATACCACCTTGGTACTCCCGTTGGCAACGACAGTGACAGGGCCTCCATCAGAGCGTTTACGGCGGACAAGGACCACTACTACTATAGCGACTAGAAGCACGGCAAGCACAGCAGCAATCGCTGCGACGGGTACCACCATGGAACTGTTGCCCTCGGGATTCTTACCCTTGTTGGCATTGCTGCCGAGGTTGATGTCGTCCACATCGTTGGAAGAGGCAGGGTTCGTGTTGAGGGCCAGCCACTTGATGTTGGTTCCCTTGTCGGTACCGATGTCATCGAGAATGGATACGTCATCGGTGATGGACCCGATGGCCTGGCGACGCTGTCTGCCGGCAGCCGAGGCTACGCTGTGGTGTTCCACGCTGCGTTTTCCAATGTTGTTATTGTCCTGAGACTTGACGGTGAAGATGGAGTGTACGTACCACTGACGGCCGGTTGCCACCTAAAAAAACACAACCATGAATCAGGTTTACCATTCAGCTACAAAATATGAAGTAATAAGCCATTTTGAGATGTGGTGGACACAATACTATGACACTATTAGGTTTGGGTAAATTTGTCTCCCAAAACAAAAAGTCACTCAAAATGTCCACCATTTCTAAAAAGGGCTCATGGCTATGCTTTTTCAAGAGGGACAGCACAGCATTAAAGTACAATAATAATAATCCTAAATCCTACATCCTCTTTAGATGACAGATGCTCAGAAACTGACCATCTTATAGCGCTCTGCACTCATGCTAAAAATAGAAGCTCAGTATCTGGATCTCAGACAACGTGTCAAATCAATCGTATGCGCGTACATGTCCGGGTTTTATGTTTACTCGCATTTACTGACTATACTAGTACTGCAATGGTTTTGGCGAGTTGATCATGCGTCGATCACGTGAAAGGTGGAATGTTTGTCTGACAGCCGCATATTTTTAACAAATGGGAAGTCATTAGTGTGGAGTGTTATTCTCTTGACCTCATAATAATAACAACAATAGTGACAAAAGCAGAACACAATAAGGAAATTGAATAATAATGGATTTGAATAGTGATGAAATTTGATGGTAATGAATTGAATGTACAAACATATCATTTTACAAGATTTTATCTATGAGATTTTATTTACCTGGAAGAGTGGGTCACTGCTGAGTCTGAAGCCATCGGCACCAGACTGCCTAACCAGGTCCAATGCATTTGGATCATCAATAGCCAGGGCAGCGTTGAAGGGTACTCCGTTAAACCGTGGTGTGATTGTGTCTGGTGCCCCACGGTCCTATAAATGCAAGAAAAGATTATGTTGAGTTAAAAAATAATAATAATAATAACTCAGGAGGGATTTTGCAAACGTTCAGCTAAGTGGATTTATCATCAAATAGAAATAATGAGAGAATTTTTTTTTTTTTTTTCACAACTGACTTTATTGTTGAATAAAATGCATCAGTACAAAATGACAAGCTGCCACCTTCCAAGGGCCGTTAGACAATTACAGATTTATATGAGCAGCTCCTCAAATACAGTTTCATTCCAAGATGACTGCGTTTGTTATTCTTTCGTATTTTAAATGTTTCTCAATGTGTGTTTTTTATTATGTTGTTTTTTTGATGGGGGTCAACTGACAAAATCATCGTACTTTGTTTTTCTTGAACAATTTGTAACTCTACATGAAATCTGTTCTAGTACCAACCACATTGTGATTTTTTTTTCTGAGAGAGAGAGAGGAATCAGTTGCAAAAAAATAATTGCTACAAAGCAACTTACCAAAACCTTGAAAGCGTAGAGAAGGTTGGGGGAGTCGGCCACGCAGCCGTACTCTCCATTGCTGGGGTTGTACTTGGGGATGTATCCGTCGCGTCCAGTGCACAGGAACACCTTCTCCACGTTGAGGTTGAATCCGCTGCCGAGGTTCTGGACAGGGTCCACGTGGATGCGACCGTAAACGGTGTCGCCTAAAAATCGAAAACAGAACGATGTCCAAAGTTGGAGTAACTCTTGAGGGAAGATTGATTAATAATCTGCTTGATTTACCTCTTTTTTTATTAATACTTTTTTATTGCTGGGGAGTCTCTTATTATTCAGAAAAAAAGGGACAGACTCTTGGCTTCCTTTACAACCGAACTTCACAAATATCTATAATGTGGTAAACACACTTGCATTCATCACTCTGATTCTTTAAAAATCTTTGTTTCTACAGGCTTGTAATTTCTCAGGATTTTTCCTGATTTCAAAATGTTCTCGAAATCTCTTTGAACCTTTAAATTTTCTTGAAAGAATTGAAGCAACCACCAAACGGAAAGAGAGACAGTCCATATTGTGTCCAAACCTGTAGTTCTTTATTTCTTGTTTTGTACACAGAGTCTGCAAACCGCCTGAATTGTTACATCTCGGAAGTTTCATATTAACTCAAACATATTAACTCAAACAAAAAACTTTGTGAGTTAACTTGCGGAATTTTAACCCACCTGGAGAGAAAGCAGTGTCGGTTCCCTCTCCGAAGCCCATGGATCCATCAGACAGCCACAGCATCTCCTTGCCCAGCAGCATGAACTGCGTGTTCAGACTGAACTCGGCCGGGACGGGGTCGCTGACCTGCTGGAAGCGCAGGGGCAGTTCAAAGTTGATGATGTCCCGTGGGTTACAGACAACAGGGAGGCTGTACTCCTGGGTTGGGCTGGTGGTACATGGGATCAGACGGATGGTGTACGAGCCACTGTAGTCGGATACCTACAGAAGGACGACAGAAATTGGAAAATTATTATCGTTTATTGTAAATGTTCACTATTTGTTACGCCGATTGAAAGCCTCAATGTCAATGCAAAAACTTCCAAACTGAGCGAGCGGAAATAATTTAGTAATACAGAGTTGAACAGGTATTCTGAAGGCTTAAAAATTTTAGCGAGCCCGGACAAACTTACAGCAACATCGGAGACAAACTGCCAGAGCTGTTCTGGTTGAGCGAAGGTCGGCTCTGATCGGACCAGGTTGAGGGAGAAAGTCAGGTCTGGACGATCATTGGAGATGACGGATGAGGTGGCATCGATAGCTGAAGGGAATCATGAAATATTCAGAGCATTAACTATGTTTACTCGTTGCGTGAATCTCATTAAACAATGTTCTCAGGTTGGGAGGGGTTGGATTCCACAAATGCCCACATCTTTACTCTTGCATGAACTGGAAAATTCCAGTCCAAGGTGTTCGGATTCAGTATGGCCCCCCCTTGCTAAGTGTGGAAATGTTCCAAGCAAAAATAACAAAGTGGGTGATGGGGGTTCATGAGGAGAGAAATCAAAAGAGAATAAATGTCTCCAAGTGTGGGGAAGATAATTGTTGGGCTTACATGGGTGGTCCAGCACAAACAGTCCTCTGAAGAGTGCGTCGGTACGGAAGTTGACGACCAGTCTACCGTTCTCGTTAATCCTCATGCTAGTTGGGAACAGGGCACCTGCCGGGAGAAAAACATCAAATCCAAATGTCAGTTCAAAGAAAAGAAAGGGGGAGAAAACAAACGTACTATTGTAGGCGTACAGAATTGAAAGAAGTATTTGCTTTAATATTCGTGAATAAAACAAAATCATAAAAATGGTTCTGGATAAATCCAAGAAGGTAATTGTTACGCCCAGCCTTTTCTTTTAATAAGTCTTGGCGTTCCTGAAGATGCTTCAAGAAGGTTCCAACCTTACCTTGTACATTGGTGTCTGAGACGTCCTGAGCACCCACGCCGTTCTGCCAGAGGATGGAGGTATCGTAGACGAAGGTCAGTTGGAGGTTGGACATCTGGTCAAAATGCTGCCATCCACCGACGCTAGCAGGAGAGTGGAAGACATTAGATACGTAGAGGGGTACACGCAGGGTGACGTAAGACTGGATCAAGTCAAGCACCTGGAGAGAGAAAAGAGTGGAAATCAGAGATGAATTTAAACTTTCCCTTAGTTGGTCGTAAAGGTGAAAAAAAGTTACACCCCTATGTAAAGAATTTTACTTCATAGTAAAGAAGATGTCCTAATCTCTGAATGAAAATTCAAGCTTTGATTACAGTTAGCGATTACATCAACTAAATGTTGAGTTACATACCTGTCCGTCGGTTCCGACCTGTCCGCCACACTCATCCAGAAGCTCGGACATATCGTAGTACGTGGTGAACTCCCACAGGCAAGCCTCGAGGTCCAAGTTACGGTAGAAGCGGAGGGAGCTGGCGCCACGCATCTCGGAGCTGAACTGGTACGGCTGGGATTCGCCGATCACGTTGGCGTTCTTGGTCTCGCTGGTGATGAAGCCATACTCGGTGGGGATCTCGTTGAAGTCCAGGAGGTTGGAGCAGCGGTGGGTGCCCACACGGTATCCGTCCTTGCTCAGGGCAAGCTCGAAGTTGGAGAGCTCACGAGTTGAGATCACTGGGAGCATACCATCTAAAATCAAAACAAGACGAACCCAGGATCAATTTGAGAACTTAAGGGACTGATGTGAGCCAGTATTTTATACTGGGTTCTTATATAGTGCTTCATAACAATCCTAGGGTCATATCAAAGCACTGTTATTTGTTTTTTCAACAGGATAAGCAGAGCCATGTATAAAGCACCTTATAATGGTTTACAACCAGCACTCAGCAGTCACTGCCAGAAACACCGAGGCACCCCTTCTCTTATAGCAACTATTGTAACTTGGTTAGTTTAAATGTGCATTACACAACACACGAGACCAACTGCTTTGCGTCCCATCTGAGTCTTTCTATGTAATTTCCATTTTTAGATGTTGACCTCTTTCAAATCGTCACCATCTTTGGTCATTTTAAAGATTTTTGGGAAAGTCTTTTCCCAAGGGGTTGATGGGACAGAATAGACTGATCTGATACTGACCGACATGGGGCATGGTGACAGTCAGCTTCAGCTTGTTAGGGTGTTCCTGGTCTCCTGGTCCGGTGTATCGCAGTTTGGCAGCGTAGGGCTCGGCTCCGATGGCGTCAGTCTGACGAGGCAAGCAGATGCCCTCTTCGGTGCTGATTGTGGTCGGCAAGCTGTAGTGCTGACGGCCTGGATCGCCGAGGTTGCTGACGGCACGAGCGACACACTGCACACGGGAACCCGGGCCGAAGTAGACGCTGTCAAGGGTGATCTGAAAAAAAGGTAGGAAAGTATCAGAATTCATTTCCTTTCGATGACATTGAAAGAAACGATGATGTAAAATGATATTTGTATCTGCAGTGAACAACGACAGGTACATTTGTTTCAAAATCTAATGAGTATTGAATGCCTATGAAACATCGTTGTGACTTTGTCTTTTTTTAATAGTGTTTCCCAATTTCTCGTTCCACACTTTTGATTCCCTTCAATGGAGCTGTAACATGAGAAAGCAACACTCAACCATTATTGCTTCGGCCCTGGGGTGGGACGTACAGCTGTTGGTCCCAAGTGTTTTGTAATGCACGTAAAAGAACCCAGTACACTAATTGTTTTAAAGAGAAGGGGTACGCCTCAGTGTTTTCTGGTATGGTTGGCTGCATTAAGTTTGCACAACAGTTATAACTGTTACCAGGTGCTACATGTATTGCCTTCATTAAATGTTAGCATCTACTTCAAGAACTTTCTGATCTAGGATTGAAACTCACCATGTCGGTGGAGGTGAAGAAGGTATTGCTCTCTACACTCCTGAGTGGGTAGGTGACACCACGGTCAGTCGTTGGGGCAGACACCAACCAGCGGAACTCGGTCATGGTATCGTTAACGCCCTCGTTGGTACAGATGGAGCCAGTTGTGGCATACTCGGGGTGTTTGGGGTTGCAGGGCTGGGGAGAGAGAGAGAAAAACAAAATAAAATAAATATAAAAACAATTCAGCAGTTTAGAAAACAAAATCACATTTTTGTTTTCATTATTAACAGCGCATGAGACATTTAAAGATTTCATCTGCAAGATTGTCGCTTCATCAAAAATTTCTTTCAAACATAAATTTTCTCTCTGAAATATGAGACCCAACAATTAAGAGATAATGTACTCTACATGATTATTTGAACTATTTCACTTGGTTTAACAATCAAACTGTCAACAGTTTTTTTCATCTCGTGATTATATGTCTTAGGATTTCAACAAGTGCAGAAACAACGGGTTATGGTTAAATGTAAAACAAACTTACTGTGACGCAGACGACTGGATAACCACGCGGTGGCAATTCGCGAGCAACCTCGACGTTATCGTAGTCCAAGAGGGACACGACGATGGGTGTGGATGGGAAGGTCACACCAGAGAGCTGACCCTCTTGCTCAATGTACACAATGGCCTTGTTCATCTGCAATGAAGAAATATTGGAAAAAATATGGAAAACAATTATCGCCAGTTCAAAGACAGTCATAACTCTGACAACAAGTGTGCTGCCTCTTAATTCTTAGTGAACATGAATACACTGCACAAACTGACAAGAATTTCAAAAAGTGATAACAAGATTTCTGAAGCTTTTTTTTGAGAAGGAGCTGGTTTTTGTATTTTTATTTTTCTTTCCTTCCAGCGGCGACTTTCCGTACCTGGATCTCAGCAATCATCATCTCATCCATGGTCAAGTGGACGGTAAAGGCTTCTCTCATCTCGTTCCTGTCACCATCTGCGAGGACATCGATGTCTACAAACAGCTCGCTGACGTTGAACCCAAATTCAAGTTCTGAAGATAAATACAAAAAGGAACAAATGAGTCAAAAGAAAAAAGAACAATGTCATAAGAACACTCCCTCCTCCACTCAAGCCCTTTTATTTCTTCTACAAACTGTAGATTCGAAGCACAGTTCATCTCCTTTAAATCAGGTCAACCAAGTTCACAAAGTGCAGTGCAAAAGCACCAAAAAATTACACTTTGCTCGCTCCATTTAAGTCAAAGATAATATTTCGCTGAGTTAGTTTGGGCCGTAACTTTCAAGGAAAGAGTACACTGTCATCTTATAAAATCCCTATATATGAAGGCGTCTTAATCAAAATAAAAATTGAAAGTGAAACAAATTCAAAATGGTTTCACTCTTCAGATCAACAATTTGATAGACATGAAGGAAAACAACTCAGGGGAATGGGCCACAAAATTGATGTCAGCAATTTGATGTTTGTATCAGACACCAAGAAGTTAGTTTCTCCACGGTTTCTCGTTAAGGTAAAGCAAGCTCCTCTGAATAGACCTGCAGTGAACCCGATGGGATTTATTAATAGAGGAAGCCATGTGGTCTTTGTCCTGGACAAGCTTGAGGTCAAAGTTGGTTTATATCCAACATGATTGAACAAGTCTTTCCAGATATAGGCAAAGACACCCAAGGGGGGGAAAGTTAGAATTTAACCTCAATTGTGTAAACTAAATAACTTGTTGCTTTGCCGCAAACCACATTCCCCCAAAGTATGCAAGATCTGTGACCAACCAAATATAGCCGACCTGCTCATTATAACAAGGTCACTGGGACTGGTCAAATTAACTCTTTATTATGACAGGAACGTTGTTATAAGAGGAGAGCAAATCAAAGAAGCACAAAGCAGAAAATGAGAATCTGGACTTCAGAATGTACTTTTTAATCTTTGTAAACAGAACCTCTTTATAACGGTGCTCTTGATAACGAGAGTTGACTTTATTCAGACAGGCTAATTGAAAACCTCTGAAGTATTATGAACATAGGAACAGGAAATAAAACTTGACAGAAATTTTCACCAAAATATCTGACATTTTATGGACCCTCCCCTGTCCGATCCCATTGATTTCCCGCGTGTAGTTTGGTACGTAGTTTGGTATGCCACCAAACATAATTAAATTTCCACTGAAAGCTATATTTTAACCTTTTTTTTCAAGATGGTCAATGTCTTTATTCGTTAGTTCCGTCAAAAATTATAGGCAACTTGGATCTACCCAGACTTTCTAAATAAAAAGGTCAGGAAATTTATAGTTTTATAGCCTTTAATCCCATAAAAATAAGTCAAGAAAACAAACACTGTTTGGCTGAAGAAAAAAAGAAAAAGAAAAAAACCCATTTCAAAGGGTCACCGCTCAATGTCAGTAACAAAATCCAAAGGGACAGGTTTTTTGGAGCTGACCACAAAATGTTTAGAGGCAAGGCTGATGACATTATTACAGCCCCTGCTCTCAGTCATTCTTAAGGTCTGTGGGTTTTTGACAGTGGCTTTAAACTTGCTTCCTTGATAGATTTTTATTTAAAGGGGGGGGGATTTCTGTGGACAGTAACCTCTTGTGAGGACCCAGTGAGATTTCAGACACCAGGACAATGTTGGAGAGAGTGGATGTTTATTTTGACAGTTTTAT
>CM021530.1:6689050-6704845 GCA_010994315.2 Pisaster ochraceus
ACATTTATACCTGAAAATGATACTGACAACTCGATAAAAACTCTCTCCGAAACATTATTCGGGGGGAAACGCGGGAAAGGGATGTCTCAGTGAAATACGCCCTCTGGATGTAAATTGCTTGGGTCCCATTGGGGGTGAGTGGGGGGATGAGGAAGGTCAGGGGGAAAGGGTAACCTACCGACTGCAGATGGGGGAGTTGAAGCACGTGATCGCACAGTAACACTGGCCATCTTGGAGAGATCGGTGCCGGTACGCCATACTTGGATCTCCAGGTATCCGTCGCTCTCATCAATATGGTACTCGGGCTCACCGAAGTAGAAGGATGGCTCTGTTAAGTAATGGAAATATGAAAAAGGCAAATTAATTTCAAATTTCGAAGGGGACAGACTTGACATGAGAGGCGACAAAGGACAAACAAGGACTTTCATGAGAGAGTGAACACCAAGAGAGTTTTATATCACAATTTCTGGAAGCTACTAGAAAAACAATGAATGTTGTGATCAAATGCTGACATATCTCTTTTAAATCCCAACATTTTTTGATCATGCATAAAAGGAAGAAGAGAGATTTGGAGCTTTCGATTAGATACTGATTGAAGGAAAAGACAAGGGGCAGTTGCTTCAATGAAGGAGACAGACCTTACTCTTCGACTTCGAGTGAGAACTTAAAAAAAATATATATATACTTTTGCTGAATCCTTTTGCAAGTCAACTTCTTTCACCGTTTGGATGGTAATGATAAATGAAATGTCACATTGACTGAAAGTGTTTTGTTCATTGTCACCATAGGACCACTTCAAAGCAGATGTTTTATTTAGCTTCCTAACACCAACTCAGCATCCCTGAGAACGAATCCTTCACTCCCAGACAGCCAAATCAATTTCACCCGCTCCGAAAACAGCTGCCCCCAGTCACTCTAGACAAAACCTGACGTCAATTTGTTCTGGATTTAGTAACCAAATTTCTCATCCATTTTACAGTGCAACCTGCCACCTTTGATCATTTCCAAACGTGGGGCTTGTGGGTGACCTTTGACACGAGTGGCTCACCCTCCACATGCTGTGATGTTTGCGGAACAAATCATGGAAAGATATGTAGAGCAAGCACACAAAATAGAATTCCATCTTTAAATGATTGCAACAGATTGTTATTGGACAATTTTCTAAGGTGCTTGAGTTTGCATGAATCTAATAATTGAATCAAGTTGTAAGTCCCTTTAAAAAAAGAATCACACACCTTTATTAGAATCCCTGGTATGAGTTAATGCATAATCTCACTAAAGTTTAAATTGATACTTTTTTTTTTAAACCGGCATGTGCACATGTCAATATTTGGGGCTTCCAGCACGGCTGCATTAGTGCCCACCCATAGATGTTTTGAATGGATTTCAAAATTGTGGAATGTACATTTACAAGGGCCGGTGGGGTTTGAGTTGTTTGGAGTTAGGTGGGGATGGAAAAAGTCCCCGATGCAAGGCTTCACTTGCCAATTACATTGATGCTGAGAAGGATTGTAACATGTGACAGGAAGCATTTGTCTTCGGACCTCTGAAAGACTCAACAAAGTTTCCGGTTTCTGAAATAGATTAGCTGCAAAAAGTGCACTTTTCTTTTCTCTTCTTCTTCTAAAAAGCATTTTACCGTGACTAGCACTGCCAATTGCAAGACTCAAGAATTGATCTCAAATCTGCTTGAATTAGAAAAAAGACTTGTCAGCTGTCATGCAGAATCATTACTGAAGTTTTATGGGTTCTTTAAGAATAATAACAAAATGTCAGCTTCAATAGTAGGATTTCTTCATCCTATGATTCCGATGAACCATCAAGTCTTAAAGACTTTTCAAGGGGGATGATGGTCCAATATGTCAAGTTGAAAGAGCTGTCCATTTCTGAGCAGCTTAAAATCTTTATTACAAAACTTCTTTTTGTTAATGCAAGTGAGAGAAACTGCCTAATTCTTGAACTTGAAAAAAGGACAGAGTGAAAGCATAGATGGATTTTTAAAAATAGATATACCATGTCTAGTTTCACAAATATTTTTGTTGAAATATCAACAGGGATCCAGGAGTAGCAAAATCGCATCGTACTTTAACTGCTAACTCAGCAAGTACTGGCACTTGTTAAGAATGATATTGCTCTTTTTTAGGTGAATGAATACGGCCCCTAACTTTGCGGTGTTCTGCAAGGTAGACTTTACCCCCTTCCTGTAGGAATACGTGCTTCCTTGAGTAAAAGAAAAAAGGGCCTGGACATTTTACATATCACGCCTATCCACATCCTGTTCTGTAGCGTTTAAAGGGTGCAGCAAACTGTCTTAGACCATGGATTTATGGCGGACTGCAGGAGAAATTTGTACTTTCCAGCAACGGTTTCATGGTCTCGGGGTCAACATTTTGCGATCTCAAACAGCCAGTCATCAGTGAAATTTATGTAGTAGCTGAGGAACCAAACTTTATGAAAGAGGGGGGTTTTTTGTGTGTGTTTTTTCCCTTCTTCTCTCTTTTGTGTTGATTTGATTATTTTCTGGATCCAGTGGCATTAGCTCATAAAAAAATATCTGCCTCAGGCTGATATAATAACGTTTCATCAATCGATGGCTTGTACAAAACTACAACGAAAAAAATAATAATCTTTAGAACTTTCTGAACAGGTAGGATGTATATTTGTGTAAAGGTGCCTCTCTCTCTCTCAGTATTGATGGTTGTGTTTGTTGTCAGACGCCATTGTTCAGTGATTTATGCCTGGCCCAAATCCAAGGGTGTGAGTTTAGGGTTAGGGTTTCATATGGTTACCAGACAAACAGCTGTCCACCATATGAGATTAGTGCAATTAGATACACCATGATTTTGAACAGAGTGGTTAATCGAAATATCGCTCTGCTCTGAGATTTATTTCTCAGCCAAAGTTGTGTTGTTAATTTGTTTTTATTGAGGGGAAAGGCAGGGGGGAGATACATTGTTGATTTATGTGGTTTAAGCTTGCCACATGCAACCTGGGCCCGATCCCAGCATATTTCTTTACTTAGCCAGAAATGAGCGGGGTACCAGTGGCAACAGTGTCAACTTTATGGAATGTTGGTTGGTAACCTGTTTCTGCTAAGCAAGATTTTCCTGTGCTAAGCCAGGTTTTTGTGCTTACAGGCTTTATAAAAGTGGGCCCTGGTGTAAAACTGAAGTTTTTATTTATCAAAAAATCCTGTACATGGAATTTTTTTTTTTTTTTAAGTTGAAAGGTTACAGAAAGGGTCACTAAAAAAAAGGACAAGTATTGTTTTCTTCTGAGCCTTGGGCAAAATTTGACGAGCTGATCTTTAAAATATCAAGTTTCTTTCACAGTCTTGTTTACATTCACCCAGATACAACATGTAGTCTTGTTTTGTTAGCACTTTCCAGCAGAAATGACAGGGCTGAACGTGAAAAAGCCGTCCAATTTTTTAGGGAGACCTTCTTTCGAGAGCAGACACGGGATAATCTGTTTTTGACAAATTAATCCACCGGGCATAAGTTTTGAGGACCTTGTGTTCCGCTGCCAAGATACACAATGGCGTCAAAGCTTGCGGTTTTTCCTATAAAGGAGGAAACTTGGAGGCTTGGAACCGACTAACGATTGCTTGGCCGATTTATCATAGTAATAAGTTGAGCGGGGCTTCATTCAGGCACGGTTTTATTTACGCAGTTCAAAAAAGCACGAAATTTGGCAATATTTACAAACATTGAATGAAAGAGCAGGGATATCTTATCCCCTCTGATGTCACCGTCCTTTTGGGAATCTACTCCCCCCCCCAAAAAAAAACAGAGATTAAGGTCGAGACCCTCTTATTGTCCTTTACGGTGCAGTCAGATGTGAAAATCTACCAGGTCCGAGAAAAAAAAAAGGAAACTGTAGTTTGAGTAAACATTCTGTGAAAGTGAGTGTGAGAGAGAGAGATTTGATTCTGCAAGAGTACACTCTCACCATTAGAATTCCCTCACTGTGGTACAATGGCGTGTTTTGTTGAGAATTTGGCACCACCTAAAAAGGGTCTTGAGTGTATTATGGCTGAGCCCCTTTTTCCAGGATTGACTTAGTTCAAGGTTTTTCTCCAACAATAATCTCCATCAACAGTTTTTTGTTGTTGTTCCCTCTCTTTTCTGGTTGGGGGGGGGGGGGTGGGATCACATTCATTCAGGCGTACAATAAAGGATGCGAGTTATACCGATAAAATGTTTAAAAATATTTGCCATTGACTCTTCTTACTGAAAGCAGATACTTTCAGGTGTAATCACTCTGCAGAACCGGTTACCATACGCGCCTACTGATCTGAAACACCCCCAAGTAGCGGCTGAACGATTTTTAAGGTGTGTAAGGCCACCATGAGTTTGGGTACTTGAATTTTTTAATTACTGGACTGGGTATTTCTTGTGAAAAGGAAAATCAAACATAATAATAATAATAATAATGTACATTTATAGGGCGCACATATATTCGTCACTCAGTATTTTCCTGCAAGGTTTTCGGGGGGCAACGCTTCAAAAGGTGAAAAGCTTTGAGAATTTCATGTTGTGTATTTTCTAGCTTTCACAAGCAGTGGGCTCAGTCCTGTCACCATTTCCACCGAAAACATTTTCACACCACTTTTCAAACTGCCTGGATATTGAAAACCATTTCCAGACACTTGGTTCACAATGTAAACGAAATCGCGTAACTTAAAACCTTCCTCACCAAACAAACACTGTGAGCTTTTTGGGCAGCAGATTTTAACATCTCCGATATCGCGCTGTATTTATTTAAACCACAACACCAACAGAGTACACACAGTCGGTTTACACCTGGGTTTGGGGGGAATTCTTTAAGCTTGGACGATCATGGACAAGGCATGGTGCCATAGACCCAAGCATACCTGGCAGAGTTCATGCTAGGGTTAGATACAGTGAGAGGCCACTGGAGCGTAGCCCTCCGTCAAAAGCAACGCTCTGGGGACAAAACGCTGGGATCAGAAACATGCTCCTAATGGCTCCGAGTGATTTTTAAAAATCTTTGATTCCAAAAATTAGGGGCAGGTAATCCATGGACACATTGGGACCTTTTCTTTTATTGTGAGCTTTTCGTAACAAAGGTGTCAAAAGGGGATTACAAACAGACAACTGTATGGACTGCTTGTAGTTTTGGATACTTTTTTTTTGGGGGGGGGGTGGAGGTTCAACTTCAAGTTCTTTTGGTTGCAGCTCTGTTGATGGTCGGATGGGTTTAATTTTCTGCAGTTGTTGAGTAGGAAATGTATTGAATGAGAAAATCTTGTAGTGAAACTGTTTACAGAGGGACTGATCGATCAATCAATGTACGTTCCAGTGGAGTAACATTTATTGAGCTGTACCTGCACAAGACTTAAAAAAATAGAAACCACCTAAGCGACCCAAAAAAACCCTAAAAACACAGTTTGATGGAAACAATTTGATTGGGGAACAAGTTTTTTAAGTTACGGTAAGCGTAACGGCGCAACAGACACTTAAGAAGGGTTTGTATGGGTTTCTTTTTAGGGTTGTTGCCATAGTTTGGAGGTTTTGGGGGTTTGTTTGTTTTTTTGTGTGGAGGGCAAAAGGGGTACAATGGAAATACTAGTTCAAAAAATTGAAGAAACTTTTGTGTCAACAGCATCATTAACGGTGAAAATGAAGGACCATTAGCTGCAGCATTGAGAAGAATATCAGAGATTTACAAAACAAGATGGCTGAAAAATAACCATTAAAGTAACTTACCATCAGAAGCATCGGCGGCAATGACCACATCAATTTGCCCTGGTGTACCTACACGGCCTCCCATGGGCATGGTCAGCTTGACTTGGAAGTCCTCGGCGTCCTCATAGAGAGAGTCGTCGATGATGAGGATGCGGCAGTAGGCGAGGTCCTCGTCCTTGTCGAAACGCACAAAGTTATCTTGGTCCTCCTCAAGGCGGGAGATGTAATCGTTGAAGGAGTGGACGGGAGAGGGATCAGCACCGGTGGCCGTGCCTGTGTCGGTCAGGGAGTGAGATTTAAGATGGGGGGGAAAAATGGGGTTAAAGTTTGAACTTGATGGTTATTCATACCTAGTATTTAAAACAGCTTTAGGATATTTTTGCTGGCAGTCATTTTGGCCTTCCAAGCTCTAACAAACAGCGATCTTTTATTTTATTTTGGTAATACAAGTACAGGGTCTGTTCAAACTCCAAGGGTGGTTCATCCAAGGTCTAAATTCCGCAGTGGGTTTTTTCTTCTTTTCTCCCAAGATAGTCAGTCACCCATTCGTTTTTTCTCAATTGTTGCTTTCCTTCATATTTGTCAATCATAAAAAAAACTGTGTAGGCGAGGAGAGGAAATGGAGAGCCCAGCTCCGATACAAAAACTCTTTAGTTGCCGGACCCCGGCCATTATTTTGAACCAAATGCCTGTAACTTTTCCCCTGCTTCCCACCAGTCCAATCCCTTCGGGACATTCCAATTGATGTGCAGGATGAATGCAACTTGTCATATCTGGCTTAGAAAGGTTTAGGTTTATTGTTTCCCTCTGTGGTGAAATCAACCCCCCCCCCCAATTCTCTTCTCAAAAAGCCATCCAGGCACCTGTTGTACAAACTCTATACATGAGATGATGATTGTACCGCACAGACTTCCAAGTTCTGACCGAATTTTTGTGGAACAGAGAGTCTGAGAAAAAAGCAGTCCTGAGGCGAGAGAGCCCAAGTATGAATTCAATTTACGGGCGAGTTGAGATTTTTAGAAGGTTGTTGCCTCTGATGTGTGCATCACTTCGTTCTGTCCCCCAGTGTGCCTTAAAAACTTGACAAGCTGGTTTTTTTTTCTTCTTGTAAACATGTCGCCCGTTGGGAAAGTCAGTCCTTTTAGAACCTATGTAAGTGCACCTATTTCATCCCAATTGGATGCATCTGAGATATTACAGCAGCCTTCTCGATAGTTGAATATTTGATGCCAACTGAACAAACTTGGCCATACTTATCCTAATTTTTGACCGACATAATTAAGAGCCTTTAAGCTGCAGTTTAAAAATAGAACAAATTCAATCCGGTCACGGAAATCCAAAACATATGACAAGAAATGTTACTTAAATCATAACTGTCATTTTTTCCCCCTCTTCTTTCTTTTACCAAAACCCCCCCCCAAAAAAAAACCCAAGTAGGATAAATGAGGTATGTGCAATTTCGGAATTCCTAGCTATTCCATGAGATAGTATCACACAGTTGCTACATAATAGTTTTGACAGACAGGTCTGTCTGGGCCATCTGATGGCACACGCAAGAATGAGACCTAGTTTTGTTGTCGTGCATGAGATGCCAAGCTGAAAAATCAATTTAGGCTGAGAGAGAGAAAAGTATGACAAGAATTGTTCAAGCACATTGCAAATACCGCATTTTGTTTGTTTGCAACACTCCCACTCGGGTTTCATTGAGAATCACCCGACAATAAGATTGGCCAATAAAGTAGGGAACGGTAATGGACAGAAACTTGCAGTGAAAGAAAAAGGCACCAGATGTCAGCCCGTTCGATAATGCCGACAATGCTTCCCGTCTCTTGTGTGATTTTTTCAATAAATGCTTACTGACAATATCAAGTGTAAACCCCCATCAATGGCAACACAGACAAATACAGGTTCCATTTTTTCCTCCACACACGGATGAACAAATGTCCATGTTGGAAAATTGGGGGCATCCACTATAAACCTCGTAAATGATGTCAGGAGTTCAAGTCACCCGTAAATAAGTTGTGTCAGAAGTTGTAAATGCATAAAAAAAAGAAAAGTTACATGGCATCAGCCTCGACCGAAAACTAGCTTCTCATGCATGCAATTTCCACAGTTCAAAGTTTTGCTTCTTTAAATTTATGTCATTTCTTTTTAACGACTGATAATAATGAAGTAAAGTTGCTGGGCTGTGCATTCCCACACAAACATCAAGATGTCCACAATGGCATCAAACAATCTCACTCCAGAAAAAAACCAGAAGAGTCTCCAAATTAATGTTGAAAGATGGATTTTTTTAAATTAATTTTTTTTACCTGGCATGGTGGAGCAGAGGACCATCATTTCCTCGGACAGGTCACCAGTTCGTCGGATTGGAATGAGAACCTCACCGATGTCCTCATTGATGATGTATGGAGTCACGGTATCGATGAACACTGTGGACTCTGCAATTCAGAAAATGGAAAAGGAAAACGGATTGGTTTAATAACTCTGAAGCCTCAAGATCAATAAAGAACGTCTCCATTTTTTAAAAACTCTTTTTTTCCTTTTAAACATAGTCAATGTATTTGTGTCTACATTCATGTCAGATTATCTTATAGTAAACAGCAAAACAAGTGCGCTGAAAAAGGGGCTTGTTAACAAAAAACACAAATGGAAACTTCAGCCAGTGCCCCCTAGGAAAAATGGTTCACCCCCCTTGGGCCCCCTTAAAATCTTCCCCAAGTTTTGGTGCTGGCTTCCCCAACCCAAATTTGAATAATTTTGTCTAATTGGACCGAACAATAAGGTCAGCGAGATTCATATTTTTCATTGTTGAATCTATGCTGAATAATAAATCCACACAAAAGTGAAATTTCTTTCCTAACTGCTAAGGAAAGCTAGGCACTTTCCCTACACCATCAAAAAATCTCTGCTACCTCAGCACCGACAAGTTTGGACTATTAAGGTATCTGTCCCATTTCTAAGTGAGAGATGGATAAGTAGATCTCTCGATCTTTCTCTCTCTCTTATCTTTACGTTACTCAAGGCTGTTTTAGTGGAAGTAGCATTTCCAGTTGAATTTTTAAAGTCCAATTTTGATGCCCACGGGTCACTTTTCACCTTTTGTGATGAAAATTTGATTAAAATTGTTGTCCTTTTTTTTTCTTCTTAAAGTTTGTTTTACCTTCTTTGTGTACTTTCAATGATTTTAAAACTGTAAATTCACAATGCAATTCAGTCGTTGGACCGCAAATGTTTGAGTGTTTTTAAATAAACCATAAACCATAAACTATAAGTGCTGTTTGAAGCTTTGCATGGTGTGGCTCATAAGAAAAAACTACAGTAGTCAACTTTCCGGGTACAACCAAGTATTATAACTCTTTCAGGAGAAGTGTTGTTTCTGAGAAGAACCGGTGTGGACTCGAGAGATGAAATTTGGAGAATTGGGTTTTGTAAGGGTACACCACCTGAAGAAGTTTATCTCTGTGACAGGTGGATTTTCACCATGTTGGTCAAGAAATGAGGGGCTTCCTGTGACTCAAAATGGCTTCTATAATGACTTCCTAACTGCATGATTGAAATATAACAAGACTTTTCAATCATTCACCCACACATTGAGATTCACAATACTTTGACGAAATGGCACTTTGTGCATGGATTTTGGCCATCATGCATCTTGTTAGGGGTTGACATGTTGGTGAAAGAGAAGCGGGGGGGGGGCTTCCTTTTGATTCTACTGGCTTCTGCAATGACCCTTTGCTTGCATAAACGGTGATAATCCAGAGGTCACTGTCCGACAACTTTAGCAGCTTAGACAAACTTCAGAATGTCAGTATGCTGCCCGACAATACTCCCACTCTGCCGCCAGGATGCGTACAGAGGCCCTTATAGACATCCCGCCTCCACCATCTTTCAAATCGGTTCAGAAGTCATCCAGCACCTATTATATCCAGTCAGAATAGTTCTTTGGCTTTTTTTTCCCCCCTCAACTCAATTGTATCCCTTATTGACTGTTTTTCCCTGGCACCCCTGGTTGCCAAATTCAGATCATTGAAAGCCCCGATTTGAATAGTGATTAGAAAGGAGCCATCCTAGTGTACCCCCATCAACCGTTTAATCCTCCGTGGATTTCATTAAGTTTCCACCACTAAAGAGCAACCGCACCCGAGGAATGCTTTTTAGAAAGAACGTCAAAAAGAAAAGGAAAGAAACCGAAAACCAAATCTTTCCAAACAGCACCATCTTTTTCCATCGGTCAATAGATCAACTCCCCTCTAATTATAGTACGGTAAATAGCTGTGTGTAACTGTTGACAATGGCACTCTTGCATTGTTTGTTAAAACCATTCTGTGACATATGTCCCCAGGAAATCATTGACAACCGGAGGTGGAAGATTTGGCAAGGGAGTTGTTCTGACTAAGTGTTAAAGAAAATGGGCAAATTTAACTCCCAGCCATTAATGGCTTCCGCAATTCTCGGCCCCCTCCGAGATGGATTTCACAAATTTAATGAGATGGCCTCTTAGAATGCATCCCTTTATAAATTTTGGTCCAGTATTGAAAATATCCTGGACCAAAATATCCTCAATTCTCAGTTTTTTACCCGATTCCACAGAGACTTAGGGCCAATAAGAGAATCGGATTTATTAACGGTCACACTCGAATTGAAATTCAGCTTGTCAACAACTTGGAAATCGACTGATGACATAATTCTTTCCTTCCAGCTTTGAGACATATTTTGACTGAAGGAACTCTTTTCAGAAACAGATAAATGGCCTTTTCATAACAGCCGGCACTAAGTCAACTGCTTTGACACCGAGCTGGCTCATAAATCACCGTGTAAGTTTCAAGATAAGTTATCGGCTGTTTTTTCTGAATAACTTATGAATGCTACCTTTAACAGGATGGTTTTTTCTTAGACTGAAAAGATTAAAAAAAAAAAAACAGGTTTCAAATCTTCACGCGTGAGCCATTCAGTACAGCTCTCAACACTTGTTTGAGCAAACCATCCCAATAAAGGAATTGGAAGGTGGGTGAGGGGGAGAGAAGATGAGTGGGGCAAGGTGGTATATTGGGTGGGTTGATAGAGAGTTGGGTTGTAGGAGAGAGGAAGTTTTAAAAAATACTCTGGAAATTTTTCTCAGAAATGTTGTTAGCCCCCTGCATGAAACGTTCACAAATTTAAAGTTGTCTCAACTACTGAAATAAAAATTCAAAATTCAAAAAATAAATTGGAAGCACTCACCATCTTCTCCATCCAGAATCTTAACAAGGGCGCGCTCAGGGTACTCCAAAGCTCCCATGACAGCGTCGTAGAGGATGACCTCAAATACCTCAGACTGTTCGTACAAGTCGTCGTTGATGATACGCACACGCCAGAAACCCATCTCCTGACCGGGGTTGAACTGGACCTGGGTGGCCGACTTGCCGCGGAAGTCTTCGGTGAGGACGGCGGTGCCATCTACTGCCTTGATACCTGGAATGGGGAAAAAACAAGCGTTAATAAATTACGAGACTGCTCGACTGCGAGCAGGAGTGAGTTTAGCATTCCTGTCATCTTGACAGTTGAACCTCTTGAGAAATGAATTACACATTCCAGACAGTCTAAATTTATACTGGTGGGCAGTAATTCTAAGTGATCATCGCCTAACCATCCTTTTCGGTATGAGAGAGTCTTGTTCCCCTTTCATATTTATCTAGCCATTTAAAAAGAATTTGTCTAAGAAATTGATCAAATAAAAACACCACACTTTTAACTTGTTTCTCACAGAGCTTCAACAGTCTCTCTAATAATAATGGATAATATTCGTTTATTCAAAAAAAGAAAATGTACGAAGATTAAAAAACATACAGGGGAGGTCCAGGAGAAAACAAAACACAAGAAAAAAGAAAGTTAAGGCAAGAAAGGCAAACTCATAATCATCAAAAATATCAGGGTACAATTTAAAAGGCCAAACTAAAACGAAAAGAAGGAACAAAGTTTGCTAGTTTTTGCGACAGTTTTTATTTGAAGATTTCAGGATTTTTGTAGCGATTCCTGAGACTCAAATGGACCGAGAAGTTGACTGTCTGACGAAGAACGGTAATTTCCACTTACCAACAAACGACGTTTCTCCCAGGTATCCACGTCGGAGAAGTTTGATCTCCACAGACCTGTCGGTCTCGTTCACCTCGTAGTATTCACGATCCAATGAGATCCAAGACCAGTTGAGACGGAAAGGCTGATTGGCCAATACATTACCACCTGGTACAAAAAAAGAAACAAGCGATTTTTTTAAAGGATTTTATAGAACATTGCAATTGAAAAATGTCAAGAGAAATTGTTGCCAACCAATGTTTTTGTTCACACATACTCATTGAAACGCAATCATTCCATCCAATACCACACCATTCACACTGTATACGCCACTCCCTGTCCTGACTTTGAATACATGCATATTCATTAGACCATGTGATCATATAAATATTCATCACCCATGAAACCCTGGCATTCTCATCCCTTTCGGCAGTCCATCCTTAGCATTTACTCTCATTGAAAAGAGTTCATAACATTACAGAGGTTTTCATCAAAATAAAACTTAAAATGTTGAACTTTGAAAATAACATGATCAACAAAACACACAAACATAAATTCATTTTACACCCTAAAGCTAAAAAGCAACGCGATCAACAACTGTCTGCATCAATCTGCAGGCCTGTGCAGTTTTTCCATGTTTTCTGCTTCAACCAGCAAAAGCATCGACGGAAAATTATGCAATTGAATTTATTCGGAAGATGGAATTCCAATACGAGATGGTCTTCTTAATGTTTGCAATGAATGGGGAAGAAATTCCTTCCTCCGTGCCATGACTCAGTGCATTTAGCAACTGCCTTATGTTCATTTACTACACTTAGTTTACAATGCTTATTAGCAATAAACCAGCAATTAAGGTTTATTTGCCATGCAGCTTGGGGTGGGGGTGGGGGGCAGGAACGAGGCAATAAATTACTTGTTTTTTTTCCCCCATCACAACAGAACTTTATACCCTTAAAAGCTTTTCCCCTCTGTTGAACCTAGTTCTCTTCTTCCCTTTGGTAAGCGTGTTTACTTGGCTGGGGTGATAGTATGACCTGATGGCTAGCTGCATAACAATCGGTCCCCCCCCCCCAAAGCCCAAACCACAACCTAAGCAACAGAAATGTTGATCTTATTCAACTGCTATGTTGTAGCAACTTCAAAAGGTTCCCCCTATAGTGTGCAAAGCTTTGCCCCCTGTCATATAAGATGCTTGAGTTAAGCCATGTCGAATCCCCACCCCCTCGTGTGCACCCATGATCCGACCACCAGGCCCAAAGCATTGACCACTACAAAGCTGTGTGCCTATAGCCTTTAGGGTTTAAGATGCATACTTAAAAAGAGAGGGGGGGGGGGTTAAAATAAGTCCAGGAATACATACTGCAGAGGAATTAGGAGGTGTTCCTAAGGTTTCAGCAATCAAGCTGAGGAGACCACGCCTAACTTAGATTGACAAGGAAGAGTGCATACTATTTATAAACCGTCTCGCAAGTGAGTGCGAGAAAATATCTGACATAGCCACTGGGTGAAATCCTGAATGGGTTGGCAAACAGGCCCTCCTCCTCGCCACCTAGCTGCCTGGAGAATCCGTTGCACCTCATTGTTCGGTTTAGGGTAACTGGTAAGTCAACAAAGCGATTTTGCAGGGGCCATCAAGATGTAAATGAGTGGCCCTGTCTTGGGCTGGCTACTAAATGGACGCCTCTACAATCTGAAGCCATATCATACCCCGATTCCTAACCCCCAACGCAAACCCAAAATATTTGATTTGATTCAACTGCTCTCGCTTTTTTTTAAACAAAGCACGTTTGTCCCCCAGAGCTGGCAACCCTATTTGACACTTTAACCACCAACCCGTTCGCAGGAATTCCCATTTGTTTGCCGAGTTATCTACCTTAAAATGATAGGGTGTTTTAAAACTATTGAACAGTCAGTCGGTCCCCCATTGCCCCTGGCTGAGCAACAGTCAGGCTTTTTCACAGAGAAGTGGCTGTTTTCAGCACAACAAGACGACACCAATTGTGCTTAGATTTTTTTTTTTTTTTTAGAACCATTTAAGTGGTTCCCTGGGCCAGTAACAGAAAAACATCAAAACAACTCGTCGGCGTTGCCCGTTGCTTTGGTTTTTAAATGAGAGTTTCACAAACACTGCACCTAATTTCATCAAGATGGTGATGGTCACAGTAAAGCAGTTTACCGCATTAGAATACAAAAGCAGGAGATTTGTGGGAATGACTCAGAAATACTCGGCAAGCAACGGAAACAGGGCATCATTTCCAGCTCAATTTTCCTAGGAAAGGACTCCGGAACAAGATGCATTTACTACTCTGCAATGCCAAGGATGGTGTGAAATTAAAAATGTACACAGGTCCCTGACGTCACTTCTGTCCTTAAAGTCAACACTGGCCACCCTGTCGTGATTCAGCGATTACTGCCACACACCAAACCAACAACAGCAGTTCGAAAATCAACCCACAATTTATATATACACACAAATGTAAATTGCAGTTAATACTGAAGGACAACACAACTGAATACTGGGGCAAATTTGCTGACATACCAATACTCCACTTCGAACCACGCCTTGTGTACAACCTAACACACACATGAAACAACGGCTCTCTCTCTCTTTTTTTATCAGTCTCCAAAATCCTTAAAAAGCTCCTCCTTTAAGATGAAAAGTGTTATTTAATTGTTCAACTTCAATTATAATGCACAAATTGGTACATCCCTGCTGACAGACCATGAAGGAATTGAACGAGACACGTTGAACAAATAGTACAGAGATGCTGCAGGATCAGGCAGGATTAAGAGACGAGGTTTTTCGTTCATCCCTTTGTAAGAAGAAAAAAAAAAACCAAGTTGCCCTCCTGCAGCAACAGGGGGTAGATATCGGGTTCAGACAGTGGAAAATGACGAATCCACCATCCCAAGGAAATGATCTCATTCCTTGTGAAGAAGCTTGTCATTTTGCTGCACCGTTCGACGACAACATACATGTAAGTGACATGGCACGACAAAAAGTTTATAGCAGAGACGGACGATATGTTTCGCTGTCGAACAGACTTACTTTGACAGATACATACATCTCCAAATGACACATCTCTGCTGAGACAGTCTTCAAGAAATATCTCAGAAGTTGTTCTCTACCAAGGGCTGAAGATTCCCCCCAAGGTCTGATTGACACACCTCCCTGTCAGGAGAGCTTAAAAAGGTTTGCATCCAGACAGAATCTAGAAGAACCTTTCTGCCGACTATCCCTTCCCCCTTCCCCCCAGCCACCCCCCAAAGAACTACAAGAGTCCTGCTCTTTTCAGACGTTCTCACTGGGGAGTTTAAATCTCCAGGCAGTTGGTTCACTCTGATGAACAAAAAATACACACCTCAATTTACTTTAATCATAGAGAAATGCTTTACCCCTAAGTGGTGATTGAGGGTGACAGTCTAACCCCCACTGGAGAAGGTCAGGAACACCCTGACAGACACCTAGGGGGGAGTAGATGGGGGTCACATGAAACCGAGATAAGCCCAAAGCTACCCACCGCAGCCCGATAGGAACAATCCTTGATGAGCCGAGAGGGAGGTTTTGCCCAGTCGGCCCTCCGCTTTAGTTACCAGGCAGGTTACACCTGTTTAAGAAGAAACTGTTCTCCATCACTCACAAAATTGGCTTCAATAACTCTCCATCAATGCTTATTCTGGTCAACTTTTTTTTTTAATGATTCATGTCAGACTTCAATCTCAAGAAATGAGAGTATATTTTTACGAGATGATAGATGAAGTGATAGAGAGCACCACTTTCCTACCAGGGATTACGCAAATGCCTGTTAATTCTGTCCTATCGGCATTCCTGTGTGTGTGAACCCGTTCGATGGAGAATCTAGTCTCCCAATCTGTGGTTGAGCCATGTTGGGCCATGGTGGGAGGATATTGATTTCTACTAAAGTGCCTCATTTACAGATAACATCCTGTGGTTGTAAGTTGTAACAACCCCCAAACCACTTTCCTCAAAGAAGAAGAAAGAAAACAAGAAAAACAGAAGAGGAAATCA
>CM021530.1:6712753-6728571 GCA_010994315.2 Pisaster ochraceus
GGGGGGGGGGGGGGGGTGCGTGAAGAAATTCAATTATCTAAATTGGTTGGCTGATGGTTTCAAGCTATAGATAACCCAAGGTTTGAATTTGTTTTTTTTGTGTCCTCATTATAAAGTGTCCACTGCTCTATCCCAAGGATGGACACACCTGGGATATCCTGTGCATGAAACACTTATCTCCACACCTGGTGGCGTCATGGTTCAATGGTAACTATTAAAACTCTTATGATTCAACGAAATCAAGTCCCGCTACTGTTGTACTGCTGTCCTCACCCCCCCCCCCTTCTTCCGACGGCCCTGAAATAACCCCCTTTGAGGCTCTGAGGGAGACAGAGGGGCCCTTTCTTGCTCTGCTTCTTTGTTATCTCAGAACATTTCAGACTCGGCCAATG
This sequence comes from Pisaster ochraceus, assembly GCA_010994315.2. Taxonomy (NCBI): domain Eukaryota; kingdom Metazoa; phylum Echinodermata; class Asteroidea; order Forcipulatida; family Asteriidae; genus Pisaster; species Pisaster ochraceus. The sequence continues at coordinate 6,713,146 of CM021530.1, forward strand.
ACCTCTTGAAGATAAGACTTACATACCGACATTTTTACCCATGTTTAAATGGTTCTAAAAACTTGGTGCATTGACAGTAAAGTTTAGTTTAAAAAAAGCAACGTTTAATTCATTGCTTTATGTTCTTATGTCATTATTATGCACACACAATCTGAACCAATCTACTCTGTGTTTCCTGTTACTGTTTACCGATGATATCGCAACAATTTCCCTTACTGATCGTACAACTAATTCGGCTCTATGCCCAATCATCCTACTACCGGCAATCCACACATATTGTAATCCCTGAAGTGGTTCATAAGATAAAAATGACCAACATGCAGTATATTGTTGATATCCTTGCCTCTGTTCGGCAACAGCCATTAGCCATGCAGATACCTTCATTTAATCACAACCTTTCTCAATTTCAGGGTGTTTGTGTTTTTTGTTCAGTGTAAATTATACAGCCTTTTTGTCCAGCTTGGGGCACCTGGTCCAGCCAGGGATGGAGGACAGCGTTTTTAATTGCAGACTTCGAGTCACCTCCTTTCTTTCTACTCTCTTATTGAGGGGGAGGATTTCTCTCAAGGAGATTAAGTGCAACGGATTGCCCACCATGGGTTATTGGTCCTTCCGATCCGTTTTAACGAGATAACCCAATTTAACTTGGGTAATGCAACTTTTTGTCCAAGGCCTCCCCAATGAGAAACTTAATGTTGAAATTGATATCATTAATTCTAGTTGATGAGAACCTCAGTCTTTCCTATTGCAAAAGTAGAGGAACCACAGCTGCAACCAGACTACCTGCAACCAGACTACTACCACAGGAGGATGTGCAGCTATACAAAGGCCTAGAAGATTATTTCTTCAACAAGCACCTGGAGGGTCTGGCCCCCTTATAACTGGCCCAAACATGGCTCAATCATCTTACAGAAGACCCAAGTCCAGCCCAGGCATGTTTTCCTCTTTAAAAGACTTGTCACTTCCTGTTACGAGGTCTACTCCCGCATCCTGAAGACACTAACCCCTGCACTGTCTCAAGAGAAGGCACTACGGCCGTGTTTGAAAAGTCCTGGAGCTGATGTTACCGTACAGAATGCACTACAGCGGGGCGAAGGAAGGAACTTCCCATTCAAACCCAATCACCATGCTACCGCCGAAAACCCAGTACCCCCCCCCCTTTAAAATAAAGTGGGTTTCCTGTCTCTGGACACAGGTGGAACTGAGTCATAAACTGCACCCTTTACACTTGACTGCAAGGGCACCAGTCCCGAAACCGCATGAGAGGGGGGTTGGAGAGGGACCTCTGCTTTTATGAAAGAAACTGTTAAGAAATGGGAAATAGTCTTATTTGTTAGGTTGTTATGTTGTCAAATAAAGAAACAGACACTGATGGTTAACAACAGACTATGGGCTTTCCCCTCCTCCCCTCCCCTCCCCTCCCCTCCCCCCACCTCCCCCAGAACTGCTCCAAATATAGTCCATGTAATTGGCAAGAATGATCTTAAACACGATGCCACATCCCCCTCCCCAAACCCCTGACCCTCCCCGTCCTTACTCCCCCCGGATAATGTGAGGGGGCATCGCAACAGACGTGGCCTTCCGCTGTTTCTTGTACAACACCCCCAGAGCATGAAACATGATTACTAAGCTTTACTGATTGGAAACAGCGGTGTGAGCCAAGAACATTCATGCACAGCGGGGACAAGTTGACTAGCAACAGCTGACTTGCACCTCAAAGTCAAAAAGAAGATGGATTTGTTGTTTTTGCTTGTAAAAAAAAAAAGGGGGAGGGGGGCATGTTCACAAAGCACTTCCAGCATCTTGGAAGTGGCAATTAAAATACTGACAAGAGAGTGATATTTACTGACAAACACACCAGGTTCTTCTTTTATCATGTGAGAAATTCCCTTATGATTTCAAGCAAGTCCTAACCCCTCTAGTTAGGACTAGAGGGGTCTAGACAGATTTTTAGGGGGTGGCTTATTATACTTGACATGTCGGTTTCTTTCTGAACAGGTCTCACTTCTTTTCTCTTGTACCGAACTTCAATGCACCATTACGGAGATTAGCCCAAGATAATTGTAGGCTTGGGGATTAAAGGCAAGAACCAGCAAGGGTTCAAGAAAAATCTACAGATTAGCCTAATCTTTGAAGTTAATACTGCTCAAGAAAGAAAGACTTTGCAATAATCGATAGAAAAGCCAAGTTGTTTCACTCCTGTTGTATATGTTCCTTCATGGACATGGGTGGGGATTATAACTTAATAACCACTGACTTCTATGTCGGAAGCTGTTTCCCCAGCTTGTCACTAATCAGCAATTATTGTCAGTAGGAATAGACCAACACCAACTGGTAATTTCTGGTCTATTCTCCTCATTAAATTTTGACCAAAAGGCACATTCATTCTCATGCACTCAAGAGAAATCCTACTTGTGCCTGCTCGACAGTTTAAATTCTTGAGAGGGCCATTGCAAACGGCGGGGATCAGGGAGAAGGAAAAAAAAAACACACCACAAAGGAGTAACTGATCTTATAATTTCGCATGGATGAACATATTCACTTATTCGGTCAACAATACAGGAGAGGTTCATTTTACAGTGAAACTGTCTCTTTCTTGAAGAGACCTAAAGTTTACCCTCACTTTGTCACCAATTCTATACACCACAATGGGAAAAAGATACTGGTGGTAAAGCACCTTCTCCGAAATAACCAGTGTTCTCCCAGTGGTCCGCTGGCCGGATGCCAGTTAAAACAAATGAGCACCAGTCGAAATTCACTCCAAATGGTCCCGGCTCTCTAGTTCAATGTTGAAAAGCATCGCTATTTCATTTGAAGTATATTGACTCCTGAAAAAGCTGACAGACTAGTGAAAAGACAAGCTAACTGGCCCTGCTGGCTAGTCACTAAAAAAAAAAATGAAGGCAAACCCTGAATAATTCTTCCGGCTAAGCAAGATGGCTGCTGGGACAAGCAGGGCTCCCTCTGTTGATCAGAGATTTAACAATATATAAATGTTAGCGACATTTTCGCATCAGCACTGAGTTCTACTGCCTCTTGAGAACCATCTCATTTTTAGTTTAAAAAGTCTTCAGTAAGTCACTTTCCTCCAGAGGGCACAACATTTTTAGTATTCTTACCTAGAGAAAAGTGTCTAGACAGGGGGTTTTTCCCCTCCAAGATCTCAATACATTTCCATCTTATCATCTTATCCCCTGGAGCAATTAAATACATCGTTTGTGTCGCTGATGTTAGTCTGTTATAGCACCCCAAAACATCATTGATCTTTCACTTCAATGAGCAGGTGTCACTGATCGCTCTTTAGGACTCCATCGATCTGAGTTCCCTCAACTCTTAAGCCATATTTTCGTTCTTTTCAACGCGGAATGTCTGCAGCCTTTTGCACCATTTCGCTTTCTGAAAGACTTAAGCTCCTCGTTCGCGGCTGTAGATTGTTAAGAAAAAGACCTTTTCTCGAAAGTGATGAGATGAGGTTAAAAAAGCCAACATAATAGTTGACTTCAACACATTGTTATCTTTACAAGATTGTCCGACATCTCAGTTTTTTGGGGGGCCAGACAAAGGACTGAGACATCCAGCATTTCAGAACAACACCTTTTGAGAGTAGACAAGAAAAGAAGACTGAAAAGTGGGGTCTTGCCCACAGGAACAAGTTACATACTTTGACGCGACTGTCAAACCCCCCTGCCATCTATGTACTCCCTGTGCTTTTCAAACAAGCCCCACTGGAATGCTCATTTGTCACTTCCAACAATATAGTGTTGAATGAATACTAAGTGGAGAAGCCACAGTTAAAAAAAAAAAAAAAAGCAGGTGGAACCCGGAGATAATCAAGCCCAGTTTTAACACCATCCCATGAAATATTTCCCAGCAATAACACTCTTGTCTCACAAAGGTAAAGTGCTGCATTTATCTCTAGGTGATGGTTGCCATTGCAGTTATATAGAAGGGGAGAGCAATCAAAGTGCCACTGGAGTGATGGATGGCACTTGCCAACCCATCATTAAACAAAATCTACATAGAATTCCGAAACGTATTAGATTTCTGTCGGAAAATGAGAGATTGTGATTAATCTCTTATAAATCTAAGGCTGTCTCTAACTAAAAGAGGAACAATCTGATCAAGGAAGGTGTTAACTCTGCCTGCTAAAAGAGACATAACATATTTGGATGACATGTTTTTTTTCTCCTAAAACTAGGTCTTTCAGAATCAACTTTTAAACTTTGTCTAAGGGACTACTAGGCTCTGCCGACTGTCATGAGTGAATCAATATTTTTGGGGGACAAACAATCTTGAAAATGATCCCTTCTGACATGTTTTTTCTACAGCTAATCTGAATTGTGTATTGAATACAAATGGATTATCAGCAGGTGTTGAACTTTCAGCCCAAAATTTATTTCAAACGTGGTCAACTGAAAAAAGCTTGAATGGAAACGAGCGGAATCTCTCAAAGGTTGGTTTACATGGCACGGCTCTTGTGTAATATTTTTTTTTAGGATTTTAGCAAGAGGGGCCGATGCAGACAAAGGTGAACCTCCCTTCAAACTCGCAGCAATCTAAATCTGGACTAAAGAGCCCCCGCCGCTGATCTTCCAGGTCCTTCAGGAACAGCCTATTCCTGCAATTTAATGCCTTAAATATGTCCAAATGGGACAGGTTTCCTGCAAGAGGAAAATTAGCCATTCATAAATTGTCTCCGAAACTTCCTGCTCCAAGGTTGCCGAAGTACATACTTGTATCCATGCCTTCTTTTATGAGTGTGTATTTGTTTTCCCTTGTTTCTCCTCTTTTTTTTTTCAATGGAAAAACCTCAGACCGATCTTGCCTATCTTACCTATGTCTACTGTGAAGTCCCTCTGTTGATACATAGTGTCATAAATTAGATTACGTCTTTTCGGGATTGCTTGCCGGTCCCCTCCCAAGTTATCGGTTTGCCTTGATCCTCACACAACCTTGAATCAAGAGTGACTTGAGAGCTAAACTTTAGATCCCAACCAGCCTGGATAGGAACACTAGGTACCAAAAGGAACGCTTTCCACGGCAGGCAAATTTAAATCTAAAGGATCTCCATGTCATTACGGAGTCCTTTTACAGCGGGGCGCAGGACTCCCATAAACACTCCTGCTCGGACATTTTACTCTTGTAAGTCCCCCATAAAATCTTGATTAACGAGCCTGTTTTATTTTCCTTCATCTCCATGAATAAAAACTCAATCTAACACCCCAACCCCCAACCCCACAAAAGAATGGGTCCCTGTGTGAACAAGAATCCTTGGGACTTCAAATTGTCAAATTAACACCCACATCAAAATGGCAACTATTGTCACCAGAGAGTAAGCACTATTGTTGAAGGCTACATTAACATCCACATTAAGGGGGCGGTAGGACTTAACCTAGGATTTCCTTAATAACGCCCAAGAGAAAGATAACCACTTCTACAAACTAAATGCAACCGGAAAGTACTAAAGTTATCCAACTCTAAAACACCTGATGTTTGTTTGGAAACAGGGTTTGATTTCAACTATTATCACAACTCGTTAGCACACAGCTATTCTAATTTCAGGTCCCTGTTCATTTACCGATAACAAATCAACGGTTCATTCTTCTCTTTATGCACACACAAAAAAGCTCTCTCTATCAGGACCAAATTAGGAGCATTCTGAAGTGACAGGCAAAACATCATCATCCCAGGACTGTTTTTCCCACTATCACAAATCAAAGGCACCAACAGCAGTGTTAGAAATTGCCGCTGACTTTTGGGGGGGTATTAGACAGCTGAGCGTTAAATCTGGCTCTAAAGCCACTCCGATACTAAATAGATCCAACATTGCGGGGATAATTTAGCCAATGCTGCGATCATAAACCTGTCGGATCTCCAGTTACTTTCGTCTGACCACTTCACTGAAACTTCCCTCCTCCGTCCCCTCTCACCGACCTCAACCACTGACCCTTCCCCCATTTCTCTGGCTGAGTCCATGGGGACACTGCACTCATTCAAGCAAGAGCACATCCTCATCTCGCCGCAGAGATGATTATCTTGCTTGAATTGCTGGTATTTTCCACTTGTTTTTCCCCGCACAAAGAAGTCTTTTCTAAACTCTTCTTGAACAAAAGGAGCAACCCCCCTGTGTAGTGGTACAAGCTGACTTAAGCATATCGGCTGTGCTGTTCAACCAGCCTGAAGATAAATTTTACTCAACTGTCTTCAAAATCAAACTTCGTCTCAACATCTCAACTCATTTCCCCATCCTGTATCTGGCATGATATTTGGCCCTTCTCGAGTACATGGGCTGACAAAAATATAATAAGCTTTGCTAGTCATTTTGGGCTATTTATTAACTGATTTTTGCTGACTTTCAATGGGCAAAAAAGAAGAAGAAGATAAAAAGGATTGAATACAAAAAGGAAGAATAACATGCACTCGATTACACAAGCTATTCTGAATAACAAACTGCTTAAATAATTTATGAATGATGATATGAGAGAGCACTGTAAAAATCATCAAGTTTTTAACTCAGGATCTGTCTCACACTGTCACAGGCAAAAATGATCAAAACATTTCTTTATTTATAAAAGAACGCTCTTGACAAACAGTGATTATCTTCTCAGGTACCCAAGCTATCTCGACCTAAACTGCACAAAGCCCCGTGGAATGTTAAATGTCTTATGCAAATCTTAAGACATTTCCATCCAGGCACCAGTTCAAACCTCAGACACCAGCAACTACCAAACAGTTTAATCGCTGTCACTCCCCTACCGGAAAGATTCAACCGCTCTATTCTGTATCCACAACAAAAGCGCATGACGAAACAACGCTGCGAGCCCAAACTTGTTTCTAAAACCTGCCACCTCATGACGGCCCCGGCTCAGAGATTTTACACCATTGTTGGGGTCCAACCGAAGAAAAGTATTGACAAAAGCCAAAAGCCCGAGATTAAAAAAACTATCTATTATGGAACAAGAAAAATACCTCGCAACATGTGATGCAGACGGTATGTTGCATCAAGGGAGCGACTGAGAATGGACTGAGCTCTGCAGATCAGGAGGTAGCTGTGAATTTAATCCCCTACTTGTGTGAAAATCTCAGTCAGCTCCTTTACAATGAGAGAAGAGACATTCCTCTGCAATTGTTTGTTCAGAGCTTGGCACCCCCCTACCCAACGAATCCAGTCTGTGATTTAATCTTCCAAAAGATTTGCGGGGATCTTTGTACCACTCAGATTAACATCTTAGTTCATTTCTTTCAGTTTGGCTCTCTTCTTTTAGCCGACCAATTCAAGCAGTGCTTTCTTTTCTTTTGGGTGCGCGTTGACTGAAGTTGCAAGCTCAGTTTTTCAGTAAAAGCAAACATTGACAAGATATCAGGGTGTTTTGTTGTGACAAAAACTTGTTTATCTGTTCTGCTTCTTTGTATGGTAACCACAACTGAGGGGGGCTCCAGCAATCTTAACAGCATTGGATATTCTGTGAAAAAAAAAAACACCTCTTTTTTTAAAGCCAAAATCAAGATATTTTAGACTCCCGTTGGTTCACAGTCCTTGGACATACTACAGAAGTATTATTCCCATAAAGTATCAGTAGATCCATATCTCAGACTCGGGGGAAAAATTTTTTTTTGACAATGGCCACTATTTGTTCTCCAGTGATCTGTGATTATCCTTACAACCATGGCGTGATCCCGAGTTTGCAGAGAAAACATTCCACTATGTTTGCAGTTGAATGCATTCTCAGTATGCTCAGGGCTGGCCCATAGACTTCACCAAAGGGAAAAAAAAAACAAAACCTCAAAATATTTTTCTCTTCGAACTACCAGTCTAGAATTAATCAACAACAACAACAAAACCCAGAGATACAATTTGTGTTCTTGAATTTTCAGTCGTGAAGAGGAGGCATGTTTCAAACAAATTAGCGGTATCCCAAATCCTCAGAACTTCCGGTTCATTTCAAAAGAGACTATGTAACAAACAGTACAGCCAAAAAAAAACTTCATGTAAATGCTCCTACACCAGAAAAAAATTCATGGATGAAATATGACCTCCAGCTTGAACGAAAAATAAACAATACTATTACTGTTAGGGCCTACTCATTTTGAACTGTCAAAACCTGGACATCACATACAGTCATGCAGGACAGCAGATGGCCACCAACCCTAACAACCTTCTATTAAGGTCAAACGCCAAACGAAAAAAAAAGAAAGAAGCAGGAATAATTGTACAAGACCAGAGCTGACATTTCAAACATTTTGGACCTGTCAATAATAACAGCATCTGTGTGGAAAATGTATATTTTCTTTGCATCATAAAGAACACTCAAGGATGGGACAGTCTGGGGATGGAGTAGCGAGAATTGTCTTCATCATCATCATCGAGTGCTGAGGTCACGACCTTTGGTCCCAACAATTGTTGACCTCAAATTAGAACCACCGTGCTGACAGAACAGTTGTGGATGTTTCCAAGTTCACACAGTTCAAACTGCTAAGAACAAACTAGAGCACTCTCTGTGGATATTAAAAACGTCCAAAATCACAGCCAGTGAAAGGAACCTTTCCCTGATTTCCTTCCAAGTCATAAACTCAGGGCACAGGGTCTTGCCTTTCAAGCCTGCTTGTGTATTGACTTAGCACAAAGGGCCCATTTGTACTGCCACTCGCTGTCGTCGTCGAATAAACTTTTGGGTAGTGAACTTGTGAAAGAGTAGTTCATGAACTTCAGACTAACATTCCTTGGGTATGACTTCATGACTGGTTGTTTAATGGTTTATACACACGTCCAGTCCAAAGAAAAGGGGGTGGAAATTGCAGGAGTTGTTAAACCCATCTAAAGTGTACATTGCTCTTGAATTGTACCCATAGACCATCTGTTTTATTGCTTATATTGTTTGTACTTTTGTAGGATAAAGCAGTAGATGGAAGGATTGAGCGCATTTACTGCCTTTACTTCTTAATGTTGCTACCCATGAACTATTTTTGATTGGTTTCTGGAAGTTTAGATTTTTATATCACAAGATTACCTTTAGAATTCAAATAACAATGCTTGAGAACTTCAACAGTTCATTTATTCCCGAAACAATCAACACCTGTTTTAACAATCTATGATTAAGCCAAGTCTGTCCACTGTGCAAAAATACCAGTCTTTTTAAAGACTACTGCACATACAGCAAGACACAATGCATTGGATTACATCACAGGTCTTCAGTCTAGCAAACACATCCAGTTTAATCCTCTGTTTAGTCTAGTTTTCTTGATCACAACTTTTCATAAATGTCCTTCAACAAAGGATGTCGCTGAAGTGTCATGTTTCCCAGTCCTGGACTTATGATCTAAAATCAATGTCTGCGTTGTCCATCACTAAGGTGACAGCTGGGTACACTTGGAAGTTAGGTTTGGGTTTTTTTTTTGTCCGACAGCAAGTCCAGGAATTTTATCAGAGGTTTTGATTTTTATGGCTAAGGTATGGTTTGATAATAGTTGACGGCTCTTCCCCATGAAGCTTGGGAAGGTGCTGGGTGAGATGGTCTTATGGGTCCTTGAGTTGTCAGATGTGTCACTGTCAACCTAACCAGGCGGCAGGATCCCATACAGGTGGAATCCAAAGCAGATGTGCTTTCTTAATTGGGCACTTCAAATAGTAAGAGAACCCGCCATTTTTTTTTTTTTAAGATGCCGCCTACGAGAGTGGGAAATGATACATGCCAACTGCTAGAAAAAGTACTTGTTTCAGATCCCAGACAGTTCCTTCAAAGTAACGACAAAATGAGACTTGTTGAGCTGTCTGTGTCTATTTGTATTGCTTTAAGACCAGGCCGAGAAATGTCTGATACCTGCTTCAACTAAGACAAGGCAAACAAAAATTAACCAAGTTGCAAATTCAGGCAAAAACAAGGATTATCTGTATTTATTACAGAGTTTCTTGAAAAGATAGGATGATCCATTATTATTTCACAGCCTCTATAAATAACTTACAAAATTCTAACCACACATCTTTGATTTCTCATTGATGTGGTTGGGCCCAATGCCTCTAACGATTCCCAATCAAATGCATTGATCCACAGTTACCTTCTGGTATAATTAAAGAATGAAGAGCAACCCGACTCCCAATCAGCACCAGGACTAGTCTACCCAAAATGCACCCCTACGCAACGGATCCAGGCAAACAATCGCGGTTTGACGTGATCAGACTGCTATTCAATCCTGCTGCCACTGAAAGAAAAACTGGCAAGGGATTCATGCTTGACTTGGTCCATGGAAAGTAAAAAAAGAAAGCGATTTTGGGGGGGGATTCTGAGTGCCTGGCCAAAGGGGCTTAAAGCTGATTTTTGTGTGTGTTCCTCTTTTTTTTGACGCTGGCATGATGATAAAGAATTCTGTCTACTTCTAATGTGTTTTAGGCTATGTAGTGGCCAATGAAAATACCCTTACACTTTGCTACCATGTACTATACCTGACCGCATCGGACAATCTGGCATTGTACGGAGAGCTGGGATCAACAAACTCAGCACAAAAACTATGACTCATTTACTACGTTTTCGAGAAGTTGAAAAGACATGGGTTGGTGCTTAAAAAACAAACCTTGTCAGAACATTTCTTCCCCAATGTTCCATCAATGGTTACTGCAGAATATATAAGCTCCGCAGGTACACAATGTGTTCATGTGTGTGTAAACACTCACAGTGCTGACAATTAATGTGTTTTGGTTCAATTTGCCAGAAACGGTTAGGCCCAACTACCTAATAAGCCCCAGTCATGGCGACTGTGGAAGTGCACACAGTCACTCATCCCCGAAGTACAAGGGCATCCATTGAACCTGATCAATTGGCTTTGTTTCCCCTAAATGGTTTTTAAAATCCGGTGTTTAGATGCAATCTTGAAAAAAAAAGAAATGCTATTGATTTGTGTGTGGAAATGGGAAAACCGCACAACTGCTGGCTGCCAACGTATTGCCTCTTCCTCATTCATCTGAATTGAACTAGGAAGTTTTAAATTTTCATTCAAGCCTACGATTCAGTGGAGCCCACGGGAGTGGAAAGTACAGCTAACTCTCTCTTCTTTTTTTTTTTGATTTCCCATTTGTCAGTTTTTAATCTAGTTTCTTGCTCAGTCTGTTATAACGACGGGCAATAGAGCCAAAGACTAATCTGACAAACATGCATTGTCCTACTTCACAAAACTGTGCAATGATCCAACGGTTTGTTTGATCATCAAATATTAGCCGCATAGCTGATACTTTTCCCCCCAGCCTGACATTCCGACAGCACATTTAGTCATCCAAGACTCGCCAAATAATATCGACCCACAACATTAAACAATAAAACGTGCTTTGAGACTGCATTCTCCTCATCAGGGCTGTACAAAAAGAACCTGACAAAATATTTGTCCACCTCAAGCAAATCACTGGCACATAAAAGAGCATTGTCACCCAAGGAACTGAGCAGTAGCTGTTCATTATTTCTTCCTCCATGGTCTCACCAAAAAAAAGCAAAGAAAACCCCAGCAGAGAGAGCCCTGAGCTAACAACTATTACTGAAGGCCAGATATTATGTGGAGACTCTAGTGTAACATGTTTGATACTCTAGCATCTTGAGGGAAGGACACTTTTGAGAGGGGCCAGCATGACTAGGGTGGGGGGGGACCGCTGGTTGCAATTTATCAATGAATTTATTAAACGTAATTTATGATGTAACTAGTTGCTGTCTAAGATTTTTGATCCAGAACACTTTTTAAAAGTGTTACCACATGGCACATATTTATGTGCTTTTAGTGAGTTTAACAAAAAAGTACTTTCAAAAATACTGATTTTTTTCAAAGACGCAACTTTGGTACATTCTTCCTTGTGTGATTCACTTTCACGTCACGTCTTGCAAGGTTAGGACAAATTAAGAAATTAATTAACTTCTTCCCATCACATCATCTTCAAAACTCTGGAGGAGAAGGATCGGTTTCCTCCTTCTCCACACACCCTTCACACCTCAGTTCCTCCAGGAACTCTTCGCCTGCCCCTAAAGTACACCTCGCACAGGTCCAACCTGAACAAATAACTCCTGAACCTTGGAAGTCAGAGACTTGACATCCTGCCCACTAACCACTGCCAAGACTTGTTTATAGTTCAATACTGTGTTTATTAAACAAGGGTGATATTTGTTCTGGAAGAAACAGAGCTGACTCATCTGGAGGCAAGACTTACACTCAAACAATTCAAGCAACAGAGGAAAGGCGTCTTGACCCCTCCCAATGTCTGCTGGAGTTCAAAAGACACTCCAAGTGTAAGGGTAGAATCACAAGTGTGAATTTGATTTGAAAGCAGTATTAAATAACCTTTCCCCCAATAAAACTCCAATCGCCCATAAAACAATGGTGTGAGAAACAGATGATGAAGGAGTGAATCAATTCTTACAAAGCACGGCGATAACCTGCACCAATGTACATCGATGAGTTTGTTCAAGATAGAACAGTGGGGGCAGATTATAAAGATAGAAGCTACTTTAGTCACTTAGAGATTTATCTGTGTAGCATTTACTTTGCTATCTACCTTTTTACAATGTGCTCCTCTTAAAATGATGGCATTCATTTTTGTTTTCTGACAGGAGTGCTAATGTTTTTACGAGCAATTTTGTGGGGTGTGTTGTGTAATGCATTACATAGTAAACACTATAAAAATGATGAGGGTTGCATGTTTCAGTGACACGATTTTGTTTTCAAGATCCATTGAGAACCTCTGTTCTTGCCGACACCAAGATAATTCTGTTTGCTCTCCAGGCTGTTTCAAAAAAACATTTATGAAGTGTGAACTTGTTAGTGGTTTCCAAGTGATCATTAGGCGTTTTTTTTTTTTTATGATTCAAGGGTTAGGTTAGGCTTTGCTGTTTCAATCTCATTCAAAACACCCAATCCTGCAAGTGATTTGATTGGGTTTGTCCGAAGCTTTTGCAAAAACTTCTAGGACAACCTCTGAACGGAATTTTAGAGATTGTTCTGACGATATCATGAGAAAGCTGCCTTCTGAGATCATTTCAAATGAAAAAAAGAAAGAAAAAAAAAAGTTTGCCGTGCATGTGTGTCCCTTCACCACCCATCCCTACCCAGTGGATTTCTACCCAAACTTAGCATCACCTTTTCAGACATTTCAGTGTCTATTTTAAAAGCGACCCGACATCCGAACCGGGAATTTGCCAATCTTTACAGGTTCATTGCTAATCTTAAAAACGTGGCTAAACGTGGACCCAAATCCTGAGTCATTTTGTACACAGTGGAATAATGAGCCGCTTCCTGTGTGTAGTAGTCTAGACGGGAACTACGCATGGTCAAATGCAAGGTTTGTATAAGTTGGTCACAAAAAATGGCCTCCAGAACTTTGGCAAACTTTATACTAACTTGCTGAGAAATCACACAAGAGACAACAGGACCCAATCCCCATGGGGAAGGGAGACTACCCCCCCCCCCCCATCATTTATAAGTTATATTTGCTTTGGACACTAGTTACAATTTGTTGGTTTACGACTTAAGTTGATACTTATGACTTATTAAAGTTCATTTAAGATGGCCTTGTAAGATATCGGCTGTGAAAAGGTGTGGGATATCACAGAGTAACATGTCCACCTCTGCTGTTATCAAAAAGATTCATTTGTACCTTTTTATCTTTATGATAAATTTTTGGAGTATGATCCTCATGGCAAATATCATCAGATAGTTGAACGTGCTAGAGATAACTTATGTGGAGGGATTAAAAAAAGGGGGGTAAATGGGAAGCTGCAATACCACAGAGCACAGTGTCCCTGTCCCCTGTCTGTGGGCACGGAAAATTACTTTTGCTGGTTTTAACACTATGTATTTGTATCGAAAAGGAAGGAGGCTGGTGCTTGTCCGAGACAACTTCAATTTTGCTTCAACTTGCTACATACTGGCGACTTCTCATACAAACCAGACAACATTACAATCGGTTTGCCTTGGCAGTACTAATTTCTGTGAGTTTTGACTGTGAATAACCCTCCTGTCGTCAACAGCAGCAGCAGCGGACTGTGGTTATGTTCTGCCCTTGAATGGGGGTGAACTGGCTAAAATAACAAGCTAATGGAGACATATGGGGACACAACGGGACGTATTGTGAGCAATTAAAACAGCAATCAGCATTCATGTATTGTACATGCATGCACAGCCCTTGTTTGATAAAATGTTTTTTTGTGAGCTGTTTGGGCCCCGGAGGGGGGGGGGGTAAAAAAAGGTCTCTGTTTGCAACCACGGTCAAAAGCAAGCCAGCCGTGTGACATGTGGTAGAGATTCACTTGAGAGCTGAAAATAGTCTATTTATGAATGAATCAGACCGAGTATCAAATGGCTATACCACCCAATGACAAACTATAAATAAATCCAACGTCTTATCAAATAATTTGTTTAAAAAAGAAAGGAAAAAAAGAAAGAGTTTTTCTCCTTTCAGAATTCCTGACAGCCTTTATCGATTCATGCAACATCCGAATCAACTTAGTCCTGACCTTTTAACTTCAGCTGTAATGCGAGATTCTACGCTAACCTTGCAACCACCTGAGTCTGACCATCCAAAACCAGCTAGACATCCTGTCAACCCCAGTGTCTCTGAATTTGTAGAAATAACTGAACATGTGTTTTGCTAGTAAACATTAATCGGAATCCAACGGCTCTCTCTCTCCACAGACAATGGTCACTGCAAGGCCCATTTGTCTGGACAGTTCAAGCTGGCCTAGACAGTATAAACTGGCCTAGACACTTGTGTTTTAGTAACACTAACACTAAAAAGCACCAGGCCCAGACAAATAGTTGTCCTTAAACTGAAAATAGTCTACATAAACCAACCTCCATCTACCCCCCCCCCCCCAACAAGCACACACCCACTCTCTTGTGGCATGCCAGAATCTTTTTTCAATTAGTACCCTCGGTAATATGCACTCAATTTATACAATACTGTCCATTAGTAATGTTATACTGGCTGGGCATGCAGGGGGAAAAAACAGTCTGATTACAATAAACCATAACAGCAATTATGGTTTGACTACCAGACTAAGCCCTCTTGCCACACAGGATGGCAAGGTCATCTTGTGAGCCCGCAGCCTCACAAGGAGAAGGGAAGGCGGGGGGAAACATTACCTTGGGTCCAATTCAACTAATTCCAACCATGATTTATGAAAAAGTATTACATGGCTTTGAATGGGAATCAAATCTGAGTCCCCTCCCTACAAGTGACATGTGTTGGGGGCCTTGTACTGGTGTTGACATCTACAACACAAGGGCAGGCTTCTTGACAAGCGAGTCAACTGTTGCTTATCGGTCAATTTCATAGAGCATATGACTGGGCTTAATCTATCTTGCCCTCCAAATCACTTTGAAATCTTCAGTGAGAATGTGTCATTATTCTCAAGTCACAGTCGAACAAAAGCTGCTTTTGTCTGTCACAATCATGATTTC
>CM021530.1:6784996-6799078 GCA_010994315.2 Pisaster ochraceus
AACAAAAACGATATCTCCGTGAAGGGAAGCCCAGCCGCGTGGGTGGTTCAACAGTCTTCTCTAACAAGTATTAACTTCGTACAATGTCCTCTTGATAACGTAATTACTCAATATCTTTCGACTCTATGCGTGAAACCTTCTAGTTAACATTAAATCATTTATACAAAGACGGGGAATGAACATTGATATGATAACAAAGGTGAGACCCTACGATTTCATACACTTTCGCTACCAATCTTAGGGCAGTTGTCTAACCAAGCACTCATTCAATTTCTTCGCACTTTCTCTCGCGGTGCTTTTGTGAAATAATCAAAACTCGGACTGCTCCTAGTTGCGAGGAATACCGTACCGTGCATCAACTCGGTTATTCTGCCACAACGAAGGGAACAAACTGAGCTCTCTGTAAAAACACAGAGGACCATCGCATTCAGACCTGAACTCCAAGAGATATTTCACAGGGAGGGAGTCAGACCTCATTTCTAACAGTTTACTCGGTCACTTGGTCGACAAAATCAGACTGAGCTGAATCTCAAATTGTTTAAGTAACGGCCGTAGAACCTGAGCATTTTGTAAGTTCGATCTGAGTGTTTCCCGCCCATAATTATTGTTGATCGTCCAAGGTCTTTCTCCTGGTAATGAATCAAGTCAAATTTGAAAATAGTTTAGAGTTATTTAATATCAAATCTTGTGTCCGTTTTTTTCTTTATCGTCCGATTGTTTCTCGTTTTAAAAAACAAAATGCTTGTGTGTGCACTTTACGTAATGTTGTGGTTTTGATAAGATTCTTTTCATAATGTATAATTTAGGATTACAAATATGTATATATTGTGCTTCAGTTACCACGTGATAGACACGTATTAAAATTATTCTCGAGTTGGATTTCAAAGATTCACGTGTGAGTGTATATTTGTCTTGCTTGTGTGACCAACTAACTTTAGGGGTACCCAAACAACAGGACATTAGAAAACAAAGTGGGGGGGGGGGGACAATAGACAAATAAAAGAGGCATCCCACTTACAAATGATGCTATAGATATGAACTTTAGTGTAGTTTCGTCAAATCAGAAAGGTCCTTCTTTGCGATATCATATCTACATTAATCAAAAGGGCTCTCAATCTATAAATGTCTCTCATTCAGAAACAAAAAATCAAACAACGCAGATAGACATTATAAAAGAATGTTTTTTCCTTTGCATATTATCTTATAGGCCAATTCGATGGTAACCGACTGTTTCAGAAAAGGTGAGGGCCTACACGTTTACAAAAATAACCGTAAACGAAAAGGCTTACGGCAAACAAATAATTTGTGGGATATAGGCCTATCCCCAATAATAGCTTGATATTAAAATGACCAGCTTTATGAAATTCATATAAATATTTCTCTAAGGACCTCGTAGTATGCATGAGGTTTACAACTCGCAGTTAACTTTTATGGTATTTGGGGGCGGGGGCGGGACATGGCCGTTTTTGATACCGTGTACTCTGTCTTCAGTTTGAGACGCTATTCTTTATAAATGTATGTGGCACATAAAACTAAAACTCGCTGAAGACATACAAAATCACACAACACCAAAAACAATGAATAGGTTTTGTAAGGCACTTTTTATTTAATATTATTGCGATTTTGCAGAAAATCAGTCCAAACGGTGCGGCATTTTTATCCGAGTGCAAGATTATTCTTATGTGAAACGCACAGCTTAATCTTGTTTCATTTATTTACAATGAACACCCTCATGGCTAAACCTACTCCCCTATACACCACTTGTTTGCATTTTATAATATTCAATAGTCCCTATTCCATCCAATAGCCTTAGTTGTCCTATGTACAAGCCGTTTACCTAAACAGTTAGACAATAAAACATGTCATAAGAGTTTTTGTTATAACACAAAAAAATCTCCCTTCAACCATTGCTGCTGCCTCATTTAAACTGACCATTGATATGAAGTGCAAAATGTAAATGGCAGCACAACCTTCTTTACGTTTTATATTTACATATATTCAAACTAAATTCATTATAATTATGCCTATCAATCCAATTTGCGCTCACGATTAACATAATACACTGTGCGAATCTGGCGAAATTATGACGTTTGAAGAGGGGCGCCAAGGTCAAATTCACTTTTGTGATCCGTAAACCTCACGCTAATTTTAGAAACAGTGACATTTTGCCCGGTGTTCCAGCATTAAACAGAGCCAATGTTTTAACTACGCACAAAACTTGTACATTCCCCCATTGTACAGCATAAGTACTACTGTAAATAAAGAATCTAATAACTTGAAAGTGAACCATTCTTACGTGATGATGTATGCGCAAGGAAAAGTCATTTCCTTACCAAAGAGCAGAACATACCATTCATTGATTCTTCGGTTGAAAGCGCTGACTGAAGCAAATAAAGCAGTATTAAACACTGCAAGCATTGAACATTTCAGGGGTATCTTTGGTTTCCATATTATTATGTACATTGCATCCGTGTGAAGGAATCAAAATGACAAACTTCTCCCCAGGTCTCAACTTTCGAATATGCCTACTTTCGAATACACTAATATGACTACATAAAACCTTTTCGACATCATAGATTTTGCTTGGGCTCTGACTTAGGGTCCGTCAGATATTTTGAAAACATTTCCCTCCGGTACGGGTTTCAAACAGAGAATACATAACCCAAGCCCAAACCAGAGTTTCAAAATGGGCCTCTACGAACACACTTGAAACTTGAACACAATGTGTCACAACGTGCCCCACTTCACCAATCACTAAGATTCGTCTTAAGATGAGTTGTCAGTGTCACCATTCACCATAGTGATTTGTATTGTGACATCACACTTTGCTCGGCAATTAAAATCGATTCACAGTTAAGATTAATATAAACTCTTTGTGAAATCGGCCCCTCTGCATCACAAACACTTCTTTGGCTGAATTATCCCTCTACATACTTGAAGAACGTTCATTTGCATTTTTGATGAACTCCTATGTTCACATTTAAGTCCCAGAACAATGCATTTAACAAAGCTTGGCGATGCTCAGTTTAACTGAACTGCAAAATATACATAATATGACACTACTTTACAAAAAGTAACTTTCAAATTGACAAAGATACCAACATGCAAAAAAATCCAGCATTGAAATTTCATACTTTTTGTACAAAAAATATGTTTGTTTTTGCTATGGGTTTGTTTAAGCCTACTGCTCAGGAAGATGCAAGCGGTTATGCTATGCTTTACTAAAACACACGAAATAGCAGGCCTGGAATTTCATCTTTGAGAGGGTAAGGCCAATTTCATTTTGCACAGGGCACTTCCATTGGATCTTAACGTCTATGGGAAATCTTTGAAGGGGGGGGGGCAGTCACTCCAAGACCAGGACAACAGAGACCATTGCCTTTGTGTAATTCCAGGCTTGGATTTACAGGCATGTCAATATATATAATCACAAACACTGTACACCATTGAAAATATAGATCCCCACAAACAAAATTACTTCCAAATTCTTATTTACAAACTCACAATCAACAAAGTCTAGTGTTTTTCCAGACATCTTTTTAAGGTTGGCAAATGATTAGGTGGTCCCAAGTAGGTATACCTTTTGGTTATTTTCAGCAGGACTTCAAGATAGCACCGAGTTGCATACTCCATGCTTAATACACATTGGTGTAGGGTCAAAAACCAAAATAAAATTCTTTATCCCCGACACAATTATTACATCTTTAAAAAAAAAGGCTGAACTTTGTTGGTCACTTTCCCGAAGCCCGAATCTCCTTCAAACAAAAACTTAAGCAAATAAAAAATAAATTTAGTTCTGGTCTTGTAAATGATCTCAGATCAAGTGAAACATCTGACCTCCTTGGCATTTCTTCAGATGAAGAGATTCATGTCTGATTTATACAGGGGCTCAGTCATACTATTACCATCCGCAATGTAAAACATGGAACCGATAAGTCAACTATCAGTGAGCGGCTTGAAGAACGAACCGCTGGTGGAGGAACTCAGAAGCTTCCGTTTCCGCTTCACAAGCCCGGTGTTCTCCACATTCACTGATGAGGTGCCCCTCTGTCCACTGGGTCCCCCAAGGAGAGACTTGGCTGGCTTGGTTCTCTTGAGTATAGGTTTCAGATCGAACTCGTCGCTGCTCGATGTTGAGAGATTGTTGCTGAGTAAGGAGAGGACTCGGCCGCGTGACTTGGACGGGATCGTCGAGGCGGTGGTGGTGGTGGTGTTCCTCACTGACTCCTCATTGTCTGATATGACGATGGTTGTGTTCATCAAGACGCTGGATGTACTGGTGACTGTGTCGCTTGCGTTCTGGTAGCACAGTGAGAGGAAAATCAATTTAGTCAAAACAGAAGAAAACAAATCCTGCAATTCACTGGCCTGGAGGTTGTATCAACGGAACTTCATACGTTTATTCTTTATGATTGATTGAAAAAAGAAAAAAGACGTGGTCAGAAATATTATGCCAAAAGTTTGTTCTTAAGATCTCATCTTACCATATCCCCCTTGTTTTGGCACTTTCCTGATTCACATTTGCAGCTCTCGGTGCACACAATCTCGCTCTTTTTGCAACTGCACAGACGAGACTTGCAGAAACCTCGACATCCACACCCAACCTATGATAGGATGAAATTCAAACTGTGAACAACTGGCTACTCCTTTTTAAACTTGGCAAAACCTCTCAAGCATAATGGAAGAAATGTTTCACTTGTTTTTTCTTTAACACTTCCTTTTCATGACTGCCAAGTTTGTGAAAACCTGGACTATTCCATTTCACGAGGCGATATAAAAAAAGCAGAGTTTCATCAAGATTGCGAGACTGCCACAATGCAGGAACAAAATGTATTTGATACTTTTTTCATGTGACTCGCACATTTGAGAGGTTTTTAGATTATCCTTGCCACTTGAAATTTGTTCACAAAAAACAAACAAACAAACATTGTCCACCACACACTCTGACAATTAAAAAAAACAACTCTAAACCACGTGAATGACTCTATGTAGACACTGACCTTGTCCGCTATGACATGACCTTGTCTCTTTTGGACCAATGGTGAGAGAAACGATTATTTTGCCAACATGCAACAAAGCGTCCAATAATTATCCACATTGGACTCCAATATTGAATCGTGGAGCGTCACAGTAGTAAATATATGGCAAAGTAAACAAGGATGACATGTGACGCATGTTCCATTTAATCGAAAGAACCAGGATCTTTGTATGTGGCATTTAAATGCTACGGCCAAATCAATACCATATTCTTGGTGCTACTTTTCAGTTTCTTAATCATTGCATCTTGGTCCTCACAGGTTGGGTCATAGGTTGGCTTTTTTCAACGCTGATTTATAAGGCAACAATTATAAAGAAAGATACAATAAAAATCACATGCGAGAATTTCAGCTGAAAGCAGCGTCTATTTACTGAGAAAACAGCAAAAAACTGTCACAGTCACGGTTCTCACACAAACGTCAAATCCATCCACGTTTAGCAAGGTGACTGCGGGTACCACAGCTTTGCGAATGAACACAAACCCTCAGAAATCTGAGAAGCGATTCATGCATGAATTGTTTATCTGATTCAAATTTATCGGGGGCCGAAAATTATCCAAACCATATTATTTCAAAGGAAACATTCTCAAAATAGTTTACACTATCAACAGCTGCAGTGTTTCTTACCAAGTTATAGTTTTTATTGTCATTAATTCTTTTGAGTATTTACCAATCTCTGCCCCTACCTTTAACAACTCAAAAATCTGAACAGTGATCGTGGGACAAAATCTAACCTTTTCCAGGGAGACCTTCTTGCCTCCTGTGATGGTGGAGCGTTTCTTTCGTTCTTGCTTGAGGTACGGCGTCAAGTGCCAATCTGAGTCTTTTGAGTTATCAAACTCGCTCTCCGTTTCAGAGTCAAAATATTCTCGAACCGAGTACCTCTGAGGTTTGATGGCGTTTCTCTGTGGAGTTTGAAAAAAAAAGAGGAATGATTATTTCATCGATTTAAACTCCTGGAAGTCATCACTATGTCAAAAGTGTAAACATGGGAAAACTCTTCACTGGCTTTTCATCAATGAACACATTGCCTTCATTAAGGTTCTCCTTTATGTTCTTTTAAAACAAATTTAGATTTTTTTTTCTAGGAAGTTGCCAATCACAAGGCCCCAAAACAGGCTACTCAAGGTGAGGGCAAATAAAGGGGGAATGGAATTTTTTAAAGTGAGGAAAAGGGTCAAAAGGTCAAATTTAACACTGTTTTTATTATGTATAATGGAAATTCAGAAATGAATAATGTACAGACCCATGTATTTGAAAAGTGATGTCATTGGATGTTTTCAGATGTTAACCAATTTCGGGTATCAAATTGGCATTTTTACACCGCTTTAAAGTGAGGTACGAGACTTGTTATATTTTGGTCTACTTTTATAAAGACTCTATTTGAAGATGGGTGCAACACAAAACTGAATTTGACCCTAGAGCCCCTCTTTAAATGTAAAAGAGTGAAGCCTGTCTGGCACACACTGAATTTTGTACAGTCCTGTTTTTTTCCATTTTTCTCCTCCTACGTGTTGCCAAATTCAGGGAAATACTTCTTATTTTGCAAGCTTGTATCCAAGTTTCGTCTGATATATGGCCGTGACCCAATTAGAGGCTACAGCTACTGCTACGGCTACGTCTGGATCACAGCATCATCATGCATTGAAATATAAGGCACCCTTAGCAACAGTCGTAGCCATAGCCTCCAATTGGGATACGGCTTGTGTGCTTATTGAATGTTTGTCTTCAATTAGTCTGGTACCTGTCTGATTGGTTTCCTTTTTAGTATTGGCGTTCCCTCAGGGGAGGTTTCAGGGGACCGGATGGCAGGCATCAGTGACTGCTTTCGCCCAGAATAGCTCATCAGTGTCAATTGCTGTGTAGCAAAACAAAAGTTATGAACCAAAGTTTATGTCATAGTTTAGAATCACACACAGTACATAGAGTTTGAATCCTGGAATAAATTGCGGAACAATTAATCAATCCAACATGCAACTGTACATCACAAATCTTATACAGTGTGAGCTTTGCTGTTGGAAGAAAAAACAAAGTGAAGGACGATTGCAATTTAGTGTATAATTTGTACATGGAGGTAGACAGCGTTTTTTAGCTAAAGAGGCCTAAAGCAAAGGGTACAATTTTTTTTAAATTGCTTAGCATGCCAAGGACTCCCTACAAGCGTTCCGATTTGTTAACAGGCTTTTTTCTAATACAAACTTTGGGGTTGAACAAAAACAAAATTGACTAGAGCGGGACTTAATCTGCGCCCTCCTGCAAGCACTCTACCAATTTTTTGGTCAATATCTTTGTTCGGGGCCGCCGCAGTCAGAAGCCATTCAACTTTTGTTTTTTGAAAGTTTACCTTGTGTAGTTGGTCATTCTCATCAACTGTCTCCTGCAGCTGCTCATGCAGTGTGCTCAACTCTCTGATCTGGTCATCCTGTACAAAGATATCAAAACGGCAGAGTTACAACACGGACAAAATCTCAGACATGATAGTTGGCCCTTGGGAAAAACAGTAGGAAAGATTTATTCTGCACAAAAGCTGACATACATGTACATATGGTGTAGGCTCTAATAGACTTTAAAGGCTATTTAATGAAAACATTTTCAGATTTGTCTGAGGACCAACAAAATCGGAGATCAGACTTAAGTAGGAAGACTATCATGCCTGCAATCTATACAGGCTTGTGACGTGGTGATGGATTGATTTGTAGTTTGGTTTCTTGCACACCATACCAGTAAGCTAAACATCACAAAGTGTGCATGCTTCCTGGGCCCAATTTCATAGAGCTGCTTAAGCAGAAAACAGTGCTTAACAATTTTCTGCAAAAGTAAGCAGGATACCAGTTACAGATTGTAAAACACATGCTATTTTTGGCTGGTAACCTTATTCTAGTAAGAATAATTCTATTGTGCTTAGCTACTTTTTGTGCTTAAGCAGTCCATATTTCAAATGAAATAGGGATGCTTTTCAACACTACTGAAGTAGCCAGCCAGACTACTTGGAGTGAATTTTGACTGGTCCTCGGGTGTTTTAACTGGTATTTGGCCAGCAGACCACTGTTGAGGGAGAACGCTGATCAGACAAGGGTAAGGAATGAAGAAGTGTTGAGGATAATTTCAGCTGATGGAACCAATCACCTCACGCATCGACAAAGGGGGAGTCTAACTTGCCTGGTGTGGCCGCTTTAAGTGAGAATGAAAAACAGTAGGTTTATACCAAAATGTCCGATTGGCCAAATACCCCAGCTGCTGCAATGGGGATAACCCTGAGTGTTTATACCACAGACACTGGGCCAAGAAGAGATCAACATTCTGTGGAGTTTCTCTCGGTTACCTGAAACCTGATTCTCTTGATCAGCTGGTCATCTGCATTTGTCACCGAGGGTTCGATTGGAGTACTTGGTTGACCTTGACTCTTTGCCTGAGACAGCTGAGTCAGAAGATAGAGCACCTGTAATGAATGAAATAATATAAATCTTGTGGAATGACAAGAGAACTTCCAAATTGACTGTGCATGTGTACAAAAACGAAAAAACAACTTGAACAAAGCCTTTTTTTGTTGCTATAAAATCAAATCTTCTTTTAAAATTCAATTTATGCAAATTTCTGGTGTGTAAAAATACCCCATAACAGTTTGTTAAAAATGTAATTAATTTTTGTTATATGATATACATAATTTGTTAAAATTAACAATAAATCAAAAATTCAAACTTGGGACAGAGTGCGTAATAAGAAATTTTAAAAACCTGCAAACGATGCCCGTATTTGAGTGAACATTAAATAGGCTTTGTGACAACATGAATGTCAGTCCGGCAAGTTTCTTAAATTGTTACAAGTAACAAGGGCCCAATTTCATAGTTGCTTAAGCACACAAACTAGCTAAGCACAACAAAAATATGCTTACCAGCCAAACTATCATGTCACAAGTACAATTTGTGATTGGTATCCTGCTCATGTCTGCTTAGCAGACAATCGTTAAGCAATATTTTTTGCTTAAGCAGCTCTACGAAATTGGGCCCAGAAATTAAATAATGGAAAAAAATTGAGATCGTGGAACTCAGCAGAGCCCTCTCACTGATGTCACATTTCTACAGAAATGCGAGTGGTCTACCCCCTGCTGGAGGACCACGCACAGGGCGAATAGTTCGCACAGGGCCATTCAGCGATGCATTTCGTAGCATGTTTGCACAGTTCTAGTAACCTGTGTGTGTTTCTGTGTGACATGCACGCGTATTGGTAATCCAGCACAGCGAGTGATAAAATAGTGACATCATTCTGAGAAGGGTCTACATGCAACGAGCTGAAATCCAACCAAACTGAGTGGCGGGATTCAAACTGACAAAGACTGCGAGTAGTTTACCTTGTCTTCATGAGATCTCTGCATCTGAGTTTTCTGCTTCTCGTGGTCTGCCTTGACCTCTAAGATGGTTTCTTGCAGTGTCTCAGTTTCATTTTCAAGCTCTGTGTGGGCATCTTTTAGTTCGTCCAAGTCACTCTGAACGGTGTTTGTTTTAGCTTTGGCAGCCACGCACTGGAAACAGATATTGAGCATCAAACGATTGGTACATCAGCAGGATTTAAAAGCTTAATAACATGACGTAAGTAGTACAACCAGTAGCTTTAACAGGGCTCAAAATTAACACTGGACCACAGGCCCGAGGCCAGTGATTTTAGCATCGGGCCAGTAAACTCATAACCGGACAAGCCCGGTGGTCTTGTGTTTTTCTCAGAGTAATAATAGGCTAACTCATTGTGTAATATTTATGTGAACAAATTATGATTATGAGTCTAATAAATATCTTTCAATTCTCTTCAGTATCGAAGTACTACACATAAGACAAGTGAGATAGATTTTCTCTTAGTGCTTGTTAAACTCATTTTTATTCTGGTCTTGTAAAATAACTTCTGGTCCAGTACTACAAACTTTGAGCTCCGAGCCCTGCGGTCTTGAGGATATTTCCCCCGTATTTGAGCCTTGGCTTACGTGTGAATAAAATCTCTCTTTTGGGAGTAGTGGTGGTTCTGAGAAGAGCCTGAATTGAGATAGTTTAGACATTTCAATCAGTACACTCTGCTTGTCTTCAGGAACAGTGTACTCTTACTCTGCTCATCTTGAAGCTCAAAACATCAAGAGTATCTCAATTCCCATTCTTCTTGAAACCGCCACTTCTCCCAAAGGAAAGATTATATCCACATGGCTGTCACTCGAAAGCTAAGTTCTGATTGGTACATTATTGAACGGATACAGACAAAACACATTTATACCTTGTACAAAATGCTAGATTTTACCCCCAAATTTAGATTTAACTCCTAAATAGCTATATTTTTTACAGATTCAAGAAAGTTTGATGAGCTTTCATTTATTAATGTACAAATAAATCCGCAAATGAGAAGTGATAGTTAATTAAAAAACTAGAAATGAATTACTGTCAGATCCCGACATTATCTTGTGTCCACCAGCCATGTACAAACAATTTTGCATGTTGTATTTTGTGCATTGCCCGTGGGATATGAGAAAGTTCTTACATATGCATTTCGTTTTGAAACAGCATCATCTGTCAAAGTTCATCCAAAGAAAAAATTTACAACCCCCCCCCCCGAAAACTTTTCCAGCAAAAAACAGTCCATGTGAGCATGTTACCATCCTTGGGTGGAGCTCACAACGAGCAACATAGAACGCCACTGTTGACTTACCGTCTCCAGCAGCCATTTAAGGCCACATTTAGCCTCCACCATACTGGTGATTTCTGTCCAGCGTGATTTGCCTTTCTCCTCTGAAAAAGACAACAATTAAAAATCAGTTCAATTCAATTCAAACCAACATTTATGTCATACTCCTCTTTTCAAAATAAAGCAGACAAAATGTAACAGATAAGATCTGATAATAGGTAAGGCAAATGAAGGGAACAAAATAGTCTATGTACAACAGAATTAAAGAGAGTAGGAGGCTGTCAGAATTAAGCCTTGTCTTGTAGAAGAGGCCTAGACGGACAGACAACAACGGTGGAGACAAAACAAACAGCTTAATGCAAAATGAAAAACAGACTGTAAATGCATGTATGGGAAGTATAGGCCTATGCTTGTAGTGCTAAAGTGAAATAACTGACAAAGGCTCAAGCTAAATGATCGAAAGTTACAAAAACAGGACTGGTTTTTAGAGGAGAGCTTATAAATGTCACAATTCATCATCAAATTGATGTTTCAAAAAGTATGTTCATTCATAACCCATTTCAAGATCATGATTTAAGAAGCATATTTTCAAAATAACTGCGAGAGTTTCAACACAATGTTTCATTCTACTTCACAGCTACATTAAACACCCTTCAGATTATTCTTATGTTGTCATCCCTGGAAAATACAACACTCTAAATCGTTGGCCTTAGGCTGATGGATACAAACAATTAAAAGTAAATGTCTACAAACATTCCTTAAACAAAAGTTTCATGAAAGACAACTCATACATAATGTTAAGAAGATAGCATTCAATCACAGCATTATTAAAATAATATAAATATGCAAGTAAGTTACGTAAGCAAAGTATAAATATTCATAAGCAACACAACAAACAAAAAGCAGCTTGCAAACAAAACATAAAATGAAAATTGTGAACTGGTGTTCACAAGCATAGCAAAAGCAACAAGAGATAGAGAATGTGTGTGTTCTCACCCAGTATTTAAGTACTGTGCTTGTATGTAGAGGATCTACACTGCAAAAATACTCTGATCTTGGGTCAGCAGCAGTTTGTGAAGTTTGGCTACGGTCATTTGGTCCCAAAACGAATATATTTCGCCTTTTTTTTTTTTTACGAAAGCAGCAAGCAGATTTTGTAACTTTGGTGCTCTTATCCGAATCTGATTTGACTGATCAGGGCTTAAATTTCATTTATTTAAAACGGTTTTTCTTTATCGTAACAAATGCTACAAAACCGATGAGTACGTTTGATGAAGAACCTATGATCACGTCAAACACAACAGATTCCATTCTAAGGTCATTGATTTAGCTATGGGCACTTCCAGATGGTGTGACTGAAAAAAAAATCCACTGGATATAGTGGAGTCTACTTTGTCTCAGATTTACAGACTTTCTACATCACTACAAATGGAAAACTACATGTTTGACAAAAGTTCACATCCTCAAGAAAGTTTTTTAGTCAAAGGAGTATCCATAAAAAGAAACCTGAAAACAGGACAAATCCAGAAAAATCACAGACCTGCTTCATTATAAATCTAGAATAAGTATGGATACACACCTGATGGGGGTGGGGGTATGGTTTTAGCCATGATTTAGAGGAAAGATTACTTTAAAAGTGCTTTCCTAGTGTCATTAAAAAGAATAGGATGTCCAAAGATGGGTGCCAGGGGTCCGAATTCTTAACAGGGCCCAATTTCATGAACACATTTCTGCTGAGCAAAAATTAGCATGAAAACAGTCACAAATGGTACATTTGGGACAGTACTTTGGCCTGTCCCTAGTATGCAAAATTGTCTACGCTTTGCTAATTTTTGTGCTTAAGCAGCTCTTTGAAATTGGGCTCTGTCCAGTGTCCAAACACAGTGGCCAGACTCCCCTCTGTCTAACAAGCCAGGCTTGCAGAGACCCCCTGTGAAGCTCCAGAACTACGCCACAGTGAGCATGGAGCGGACAGAGTATGCCAAGCATGCAAAGGCCAAATGAAACAGTCAAATGATCCTACCTTGGTCTGCGTCCACAATCTTCTGCTGGAGGTCACCGATCTGGACATTACGCAGTTCTAGCTCCAATTCCAGGTCTTTGATGCGTTGGGTAATATCGCGATCGTGGACATCAACTGCCTTGGTTGGGGTAGCAAGTTTCTGATGAAATTAAATGAGATGAAGTCACTATAAGTTAAAACTATATATAACAAGACATTTTGGCTGTCTGTCCTGACCCACTTGCCCCATTGTCACACACGACCTACTGTCTGTAACGCTCGCCGCCTTGGTAGTCAAATTGCACGTTCAAATAATGGCAAGCGTGTAAACGCTGCATCGCCTAAAATTTGCACTACACTCTACAACATATGGGACATTGACTCCCAAAATGGAGCAACCAAGATTATTGTGATGATGACATCAGGTGAATTTGGTCAATAACAACAATTGTGTATGGAATTGAAACTGGTAAGGAGTCATGCTGCAAACCACAGTTCTTCAAGTCAAATTAACTACACACTACTTTGTTCAGTTATTCTGTTTACTTTTAACATTCAAGGTTTCAGTTAGTTCTGTTCTGAAGCAATTGCATGTAGTTGATTTTAATTCAATCTTTTCATATTTATAAATACAGGAAACCTGTGTTTCTAATAAAAAGTGCTTCAACGGATCAACTAAAATTAGGAAACATTGTCTGTGTACAAAGTAAATGTCTGTTACGTGCAAAGTTGCGTCCAAACATTTTTCAACTGTACTGTTGTCTCAAAGGAAAAACCAAGTTGTAAAAGTGATTGAAAATAATCACAACATTCCTTGGAAATAAAAAACGAATGCCTCTGTTACAAAAGAA
The DNA here is from genome assembly GCA_010994315.2 of Pisaster ochraceus. Lineage (NCBI taxonomy): Eukaryota > Metazoa > Echinodermata > Asteroidea > Forcipulatida > Asteriidae > Pisaster > Pisaster ochraceus. Next base: position 6,798,544 of record CM021530.1, read on the forward strand.
GAAAAAAAACTGCTCTGCCTTGTTTTACCTTTTGCGGGGGCTCATCTTCAGTCTCTTGTTGGAGTTGATGGAGCTGTTGAGACAGGGTCTTACGATCCGCAAGGAGAGATCCAAGATGCCGTTTGGCTTCATTGACGCTGACCATCACCTCAAGCTCATGGTCCAGCCAGCTCTAAATATCAGGAGAAAAAGAGAGAACAATCAGAACACTATCATCAAAAGTGTCAGACTATCATCATATCGACATCAGATCCAGGTAAGGCACTTTTGAATATACTATGCCTGATCCATGGCAGAGTGAATCCCAACGCCCCTCAAACCCCCCCCTCAATAAAAATTCCTACATACCGACCCCTTGCAGACACTGAACACACCTCTGCAAAATGCATGTCTACCATTTCCATCATTTTGGGGGGTCAATTCCTTTTGGTACATTTTGACTCCAGAAATGAGGGACAGGATTTGTGCGTGTAAAGGCCCTTTACAGGGATGTGATAGGCTGTTGAGAAAAAAACCTGAACTGTGAGCGCAAAGC
>CM021530.1:6799287-6815384 GCA_010994315.2 Pisaster ochraceus
CGGAATTTCTTTTTTTTTGAGGAAAAAAAAACCGGAATTCCGGTTAAAAACGGAGAAATCACATTCTGAAAGGGGTCATTACACACTCCCTCTTGAACTGAACTTCCTCCCCTGAAAATGCTCTAAAGAATTCCTGAGATTTCCAGAACACAATGAAGACACAACGGGGAGGAGGAAGGAGGAGGGTACACCATGCCACATATTGCGCAACCAATTCTTTTGAGGGTGCCTTGGTCTCATTATCAGATAAATACATTAAAATTAAGAATTCAGCACAGAACACTCCCAAGGCATGACCATCTTTCTTTGCCAAAATATTCTTCTGTCAACCAATGATTTTTTTATAAAGCGACAAGACTCCGTCACATAAAGACAAATCAACGACTGATGGCTGACCTTGATTCTCTTGGCTACTCCCACCATGTTCTTCTCCAGCGCCTTGTCTGATGACTGCTTTTGACGAATGACCTTCTGTTTGTCCAGGGCCTCCTTCAACCGCTTGTTGGCTGCAGCAGCCTGAATGCAGGAGGATCAAATCAAATCTTGGTATTTTTTTTTTTTTTTTATCCTCAAAGGACATTGGTCCGGGCAAGCAGGCCCGTTTATTTTTTTTTCTGAAGTGAACATTTTACTTTTTCTATCAACAGGAATCTGAGAAAAGGGGTGTCCGAGTTCGCTGAAAATAAAAAATAAATAAATGTTCACCTCCAGTACTTTCACATATGGAAGACAAATTTACCCTAACAGTGTCCAGGGCTCATTTACTCAAACCAATCTTCAGCACCAAACTTGTGTATGCTTTGACTGCAGTCATCGTTTCAAGAATGTTGAATTGCAATTTTTTTTAAAGTAGTAGTTTTCAGCTTCAAATGCTTGGCATTCACACTTAATCCAGGGCACTGCTGAGGGTAAGCAAGGTGTCTAAATTGAAATAAAAGGACATGTGCACGAGACAAGCAAACAGCCCTCCGACCAACACCATGACCCCAGAAGTTTCTTTACCTCCTCCATCTTCCGTCGCAAGACGTTCTCATGTTTCTCATGTTTCTGAGTCATCCGACTGAACTCACACTGGCGCTTCCGATCCTGCAGAGACACCCACACAGAAACAGTTAAAAATCAAAAAGAACAAGCAATAAACCAAGACTAAAAAGCTGCGAGATTACATTTAAGGATGAATGCAAAATTAAAGAGGCGGTAACTCAAGGTTAAAGCCTCAAGGTTTTTATTAAGGTTTTCTGGAGAGTCTACCTCTAATTACCTCGAGTTACTGCTTGTTTAATTCTGCAATTCTCCCTTGAAGGGCTCTACTAAGAGATTCTGGATATATCTGAGCCTGGTTTCATAGAGCTGCTTAAGTATAAAATATTGCTTTATAATTTTCTGCTTAACAAAAAATAGCAGGATTAGTACCAGTCATGTATGGTACATGTGACTTGGTGTTTTGGCTGGTAACCTTAATCTGGTAAGCATAATTTTGTTGAACTTAACTTCTTTTTGTGCTTTATAAGCAGTGCCATGAAATTGGGCCTGAGTTAATTTCCTGTGTCTTAAGTGGTTTTGAGTATGCGCACATTTCCAAGAAAAATGGTAAGTCTGCTGCCACCTAGTGTACCCCAAAGTCTCTCACGAGAGAAGAACAACTCTGAGTCCAAATTCAGACTGAAAATGACAGTGTAAACGAAGAGACTGACCTTTGCTTTCAGCTGAAGCACCTCCTTGTCCTTCTGCGCCTTCCATTGTCTGAACTTCTCCCCTTCCTCCTTCAGTTGTCTCATAAGACGCACTCTGGCTTGCTTCATCGACTACAAACAAAGCAAGGCGAGACAGACAAGCAATAAATGTGGATTCAAAACTTAACAACACATCCAACCATAAAACACTCTAGTCTTCTTGAAAATATGAACGCATATTATTCTGATGTAATCTTCACAGAATATTATCATTGTTTTTCACTGCATCGATGTTACACTCAGTGCTTTCCTGACTCCTGGGGAAACAAAATCATACTACTTAGGTTGAAATCCAACCCACAACCCCCCAACCCCCTAGGATTTCTACCTGGATATCAGTGTTGAGCTTGGTGCATGTCTGATCACTCCTCTCCTTCAGCTTCACCAGCTTGGATTGCTCCCCGAGTTTCTTCTTCAGTTTGCCGATCTCTGACGACAGCTCCTGGAGTCGTACCCGGCGCTGCTCACTCACTCTGGAAAAAAAAATCCCCAACAATTATGGCAAAATAAACATAAAACTTTTGTGACTGCTGTCTAAAAGCTCTGAATAAACAAAGAGAGCATGAATCGGCTGGTCAGGTTAGCGCAGTGGTTTCTTTCCTTGCCTTCCACCTCTGGGACCCAGGTTCTAACCCTGCCGGGGGCACTATATGGATTGAGTTTTCAGTCCTTACCTAATTGCATGGGTTTTCACTGAAATTATTCTCTTGGGTTTTCCTCCCAGATCTAAAACTGAAACTTCCTTCTTTGCCTTCACTCCATAGGGTCCTTGGCTTCGCAACCAAATTAATAAGTACAACATTTGAGTACTAACTATATTTTGTTTATGTCACTGGTAAACAAATCTGACAAAATTGCCTTTTATGGAAGACAAGTTTGAAACTGCATCGACATTCACATCTCACAAAAACTATCCCAGATGTTTGCACAAACCCTAAGGCTGTGTGATACATATTTTACAAAAAACCTCAACTGGGTGAAATACCGTGGTATAGACCACTTTCCATAATGCTCAGCACACTTACATGCGTCTATCCCGATCGCTATTTTGGGCGTCAAAATGTACACAAAGGAAATGACTCACAGAATGGGGGAATGGTGGGTGCGCATTGTGCCAAGGTGTTGTGCATGGGGTCAATTATAAAATTGAGGTACAATATTTGTTGTTAGCACTAATGATGATGACAACTTACTTGTTGCTTGATGTGTTTGATTTTGCTACATGCAAAGCTGACGACAGGTCCTCTCTCTCCTTCTGAAGGGTTGCAATCTCATTCTCTAAATCTCTCATGGTGTTCTGGTGAGGAGTCCAAAGATGCATTTTTATTGCCCACTTTCTTAAAAACGTGATTGCTCCTTGATAGCACCACATATTATTTTCGAAAAAATAAAGGTTTTTGTCGGTTTCGTTTTCAATTTGTCCCCAACACAGTAGCAGTATCAGACTATTTTTTTCCAGGATGGGTGGGATGGGGCTGGATGTTGAAATTGAAAAGAAAGGGGCATGAATACTGCTCACTTTCAATACTTTTGCCGGGCTGTCCAGCATACACCCAGATGCCCTGAAACCAACTCAGACTGATACATCAATTGTGATTTCAAATGGCACAAATCTGGTAAAATAGCATGAGACTTACCACCCCCCCTTCCCAAGCTATATTTAAATGGTGTATACCCAGATAAAATATTGAGTTGTTAATTAATTCAGTTCCATAAGTAGGATTTGAAACTTTGCATGGTGAAAGTATAACTAAGAGAGGTTTGCGGTAACACTATGTGAAAATCTCTTTACTGATTGAAACGTTGAGTCGTTAACCACCGGTTCTTTTCAGAACCTGCACTACTCAAAAGAAATTTTCACATGGTGTTACCGCAAACCTCTCTGACTTAATTCAGTTCCAGTTCAGTTACACATTTATTTCCATACTTCAATGAAAAATAATGACAAGTCCTTGGCTCAGGACTGCAATGTCGTTAGTGCAATTTGTATGGATCTCACAAATTACTTGATGCATATTTTTGGAGATCCTGGTAAATGGAGTTTATTGGTCAAGAGTGGTCTCAGACATGTCAGAAGTAATTGTTTGGCAAAAAGAATCACTCAGTTTTTAAGAAACCCATTTATTTGTGGATTTTGGTGATTTTTTGTTTGTTTGTATTTTTCACTGAGCGCCCTTTTGATCATTACGGATATGACATTGCATCTAACGACCTTGCAGCACTCAGCTAACGTGTAATTATTATTATTTTTTTAAAGTAACAATAAGAAGGAAGAACTTTATAGAGCAGGAGCTGTTTTGATGAGCAGTGGAAGAAGAAAACAGAAAAACAAACAAACACAACAAAGGAAGTACATTCATGGGACATGACAATAGTTGTACTGACACAACACACATAATACTGATCACAAATAAAACAACATAATTCATCATTTAACGAACATCATTTTGACGGCCAAAGAAAAACTTACCTCGTAGTGCATCTTCATGACTGTCATCTTCTCATCGTTCTGTCCCATGGTCTGTGCTAACTCTTGCTTCATGGCCAGAGCTTTGTTGAGCTCTTGGAGCTCCCGGCCCAGCTGAGCTTGGCGTAGAGTATGCTTGGTGGCGTCGATGGGGGAGGACGACTCCTCCGGTGACTCTGCGCTAGTCTGGAATTAAAGAGTAATTAGGTGCTTTTTGTTCGTATCAGTTTCAGAACTAAATACTCAATGACACAGTATCTGACAGTTTAATCTTACTCTCACTATGGTTAGTCAGCAAATGTTAACATTGTTTTTATTATACTTAATTTATCATTATGTTTCTTAATTTCTGTCTGTCAAGCATGTTTGTCTAAACGTTCTTGTTCCTGTTTCTGTTCTGTTTGTCTGATTGTCAGGCATCTCACCACAAGCCCCGGCTTCTCGAAGATACCTCCTTACTTATTTCGGTGTCTGTCTTGTAAAACTAGATTTATGGTTACTTCTTAAATTAATTTTTGTTGTTGTTATGTAATTGGTTAGAAATTTTCGTGAAATACGGCAATAAATGTGAGTTTTGAGTCAGAGTCCCAGTGTGTTTCTGTGCAGTGTGCATTTTAGGCACCGCTGTGTGGTGAGACGTACACCATGCAACTTGTCTTCCAAAATGGCAGACACTTACCTCCTGAGAATTTTCCTTGTCGGTGTTGCTGTCATACAGCGTCTGGGCGCCGGACAGTTTGTCCTCCATTTCCAACTCGATGATTTTCTTCTGCAAGGTACGGACAATGTCTAGCTGTTCCGAGGCCTTGTCATTGTCAGCCACAGAAACGGTGACATCGAGAGCACCGATGCTGATGTCCGTCTGCTCCTTCAGCTCTTCCAATTTCTGCTTGAGTTTGTCACGGGACATTTCGGCCTGGCGATGGAAGGGTAGAAATTGCAACAAAAATAGTCCGATAAAATTACAGCATTAACCTCTGAGTGCAGAGCATCCTCAATAATTAAAGGCGGCAAAGATTGGAAATCGTTCACAGGGTTCATGGCTTCCGTTGCCTCATGTGTCAACCCTGAATGTTCCGGAAAATATTCAGATTTGTTTTACCCTCCTACTGTGTGACTTGTCAATATTATCCACTGTTGTTTTGAACGATAGATAAACTATGCCAGCCTGGAATATGATGCCATGTGGTGATGATGAATACATCTACACAGTACAGACAGACATTGTTTCCTGTCATCTAAACTGCTGCTGCATGGCACGTCTAGAAAAACCTTCAAGTATAAAAAAAAATATTGGAGATAACAGGGACAACTACATGAAGGGTTGCTAACAGCTCCCCAACCCCACTGTAGCTGAGATAAATCCAGTAAGAATGGAACATGAAAACCTACCAGGATTGCCTTCTCACACATCTGAGTGGTCTGCTCAATAGAAGACTGCAGCTCCACAGTCAGCTTCTGATTCTCAGACTGCAACAAAATAAAAAAAATGGGAGAAAAATATTTAAAGGTAGGGTCATAGGTGTTTTTTTTTGTCAACGTATTGCTGATTTTAAATTATCAAGAAATGTACATTAAAAGTCACCATATCCAAAAGAATTCTCTTGAGAGTTACACAAATCAAATAATAAATACAAATGCCTGGGCTTGATTTTATCAAGAGCTAAGATTGATCGTAAAATGTGTATCAATCTAAACTGCTACGCAAGGTCTGATGTCACAATACAAATCACTAAAATGGCGATATTGGTAACTCATCTCAAGATGAATCTTAGTGCTTTGTGAAACCGAGCCCAGCACTTACAAAATAAATCTGAAATAGTGTTTACATGGTTGGCTGTAAAAAATTTTAAAAATAAATAAAAATGAGCAGAAAAATGATTTCGAACCTCCAGCGATCGATTTCTGTCCAGTAGGGTCTTCAAATCACCAGTTCCTTCCATAGCTCTGATTATAAACCATACACAAACAGAACAAAGTTAATATGAATACACATGGGGGTAATTACAAAAATGTCTACATGAATTTACCCCTAAAAATTCAAAGTTTAGGTTCATCTCTGGTTTGAATTTTTACCTTGCAGGAAACAAAACAATCCTGGAGTGAACAATCTTATAGGGCACTGAGGCCAAGACCAGGGCCCAACATTATAGAGCTGCTTAAGCACAAATAGTAGCTAAGCATAACAAAATTATGCTTACCAAAATAAGGCTACCAGCTAAACTACCATGTGACATGTACACTTTGTGACTGGTATCCTGCTCATTTCTGCTTAGCAGACAATTGTTCAGTGATATTTTTTACTTAAGCAGCTCTACGAAATTGGCCCCAGGGCTTTGGAGGCAACTTGCCTCCGTGAAATCCCCGGCCTGATGAGTCCAGGGCCCTACAATTATTTTGTTCCTCTTAAATAAAAAATGCCATCTTAACATGAGAGATAAACTAGTTTACAGGAGACAGAACCATGTTATAAACGTCTTCTTGTAGGAACGGGTAGTTCTGAAATGATCAAACCTGAGATGAGATGAGTTTCAATGTTTTGAACACCGTTTCCTCTGAGTCTGAGAATGCATGGTTCTTCTTTAGGAAAATAGAGTACACTGTTTGAAACATGGAGACTCATGTCACCTCTGGTTCCTCAGAGAACCATTACTTCTTTCAAGAAGAGAGACTTAGTCTTCTGTAAGTAAGCTAGTTTATCTTCAAGAAGAAAGAGTACACTGATGGAACCATCGCGACCCATCTCACCTCTGGTTCTTCAGAGAACCATCACTTCTTTCAAGAAGAGAGACTATAAGAGAGACTGGAACTAAGCTTGTTTATTCCTCACTTTCGACACCATGCAAAGATTAAACTTTAACTCAATTCTGAGTGTGTTTGAAAAAGAAGTTCCTGAGACATAGTAAGCCTACTTTGAATACTTTGAGTGCCAAATTTGTAGACATGGCGTGACTTGTCTGCAAGGAGGGTGGGGAGACGGGGCTGAGGGGTACAAAACTTACTTGGCAGGTATTGAGCCACCATGGATTGACATCCCTTGCAACAGCTGTACCTGTAGTTGTTGAACCTGGAAGTAAAACCAAGGCAATCATTGAAAATAATGATAATTCAAAAGATGCTTTCAAAACGTAACAAAAATAACCACCAGTTAAATTGAAAGTCAGGACTGGTACTTAATCCTTGTAAGGGCACGGCAGTCATTTAACCATTTAAAATACTGAAGGGTATCTCTATGAGAGAAACTAAATTTGCATTTAAGTATTTTAATAATTTGGGTTTGAACAAAGAAAAAATTGACTGGAGCGGGACTTGAACCAACGACCTCCAGATTAACGTACCTGCACTCTTCCAACTGAGCTATCCAGCCCTATGTTGGTGGTCTCCCTATTAGTCAATATATTTGTTTGGGGTGTCAGTCAGAAACCATTCAACTGTTAACTGCCATGCAGCCACGGGATCACCTTAAGGGGATGCGACTTTTTAAATAACAAATATCAAGTAATAAACCACAAGGGAAACTGACTGGGTAATTTGTTTTTTATAAACCCAAATAAAAAAAATAAAAATTAGCCAGTCAGTTTCCCTTGTGGTTTATTACTTGATATTGAATATTTTAACAGTTCACGGGGCACCAAGGCAATGACCAGAGGCATGGTGGCAAGTGCCTTTGTGGCCTCCTTGAAGTATCAGACCTAAAGAGTGCAATAGTTATTACCGAGGTCGAACTTATTTCACATCATTCACATCATGGCCATACACGTCAAATACATTCAATGAGTGCAAATACACAAAAGCTCCAAAGCTGCTATACAAACAATAACAAACGATACACCACGACATAAATAACAAAACAATCTAATCAAAGCACGGAAATAGACCGACCTGTTGTCTAAGCTTGGCCAGCTCGGCAGACTGTGGATCCCTGTTGACAATGGGTTTGTTCTTGATCTGTCTGGCTCTGTCTGCATATCTAAGTGTGTTTAATGTCTCTTCCATGTTGGAGTCTGCCGGGCTGATGCATGCCAGCATCAACGTCTGGCTGTTGCCTCCAAGAGCGTCTGAGATGGGAAGGGGAGACATTTGAATGTTACAATTTATTCTAATTTTCTGGTGTTTATCGATGCTTGATCATTGTCAAATCAATGCAAATATTTTGGTATCTCGATTTTTCAAACTCACATGAAAACGATCTGTACAAAAACGATACCTTGGCGCACACCTTGTTCTGTGTGTTTTTTTAAGCGAGAAATGTTTCGAAAATTTCAAACTTGTGCATCACATAAGTGCTATTTCAAAGAAAAAAACGTTTTTGCACCAACATGGCCAAATACTTCTAGCTTTCTGAGTCACGGAAGACAAAAATTCATAGGCAGTTTGATTTTAAATCAGACCCTAGTGGAGTGTTTTATCAATGTGTGTCTAAAACTTCAAATACTTGCAACTATAACAGCAAATTACATTTGTCACTCATCAATAAACAAACATGGAATTGTTGATTTAAAAGTGTAAAGCCGTAACTATTAAAATGGGGCAGTACAAAAGTCTCAGGCCAAAAAATGAGTGGGAATTTTGAAAAGTTTAATTAAACAAATGCATCAATGCATTGAATAAAATGGCCAAACGGTATTGATCTTCTTGTGACAGTAGGCAAGTCCAAACCAAAAATGTGAAACACAAATTAGAGTGGAGGTTGAAGTTCAATCACAAATAAGATTTTACACCCCTTGAAATATAGATCCAGGTGCTTGGGTGAAAGGGGGAAGCGCTGTCGATTTTAGAAGACCACTTGTTTGAAACATTTATGCCTTACCTTGTAACAGTCTAGTGAGTTTGGAGTCTCTGTACGGTATGTGACCCCTTCTCCCATTCTCATCCCCGAGGGCGCTAATCACATTACCTAGAGCGAGGAGACCACGGTTGATGTTGATTCCTAATTTTGAGTAAAGAATTAAAACATTCATACCAGCAATAGCTTTAACTGTGCACCTTGCATTATTATTGCCCTGGGTCAGATGGTGTTCATAAACCAGCGTTCTCCCTTAACAGTGGTCCACTGGCCAAATGCCAGTTAAACCACCCGAGGACCAGTCAAACTTGACTGTAAATAGTCCGGCTGGCTAGTTCAGTGTTGAAAAGCATCCCGAAATAATATGAAATATGGACAAGTGAAAAAGCTGACAGACTAGTGAAATGACAAGAAAACTGATCCTGCTGGCCTGGCCAGTCACTTAAAAGATTAAAGGCAAACCCTGCGAACCCATCTGCACTCAAGGTCTATTCACAAAACAAGATTTCACTGTGAGTGTATGTAAGCAAGTCCCTTCTAACTTGTGATTGTTTATAAACATGTGTTCGACGAATAATCAAAACTCAAGCCATTTTTTTTCATTGGATGCTAGCCCAACAAGTCTCCAAAACTTCCTCAGCAACTATGGCGCAAGTATGAAGATGAAAAGTGGGTATGGAGCCAAGAAGCCTACAATGTACAGCCAGACTGATGGGACTCACCTTCCTTTAACCTTTCACCCTGGGCCTGGGTCTTTTTGGCTCTCTCTGATCCAGCGAGGTCCACTAAATGGAACTTAGCATGGCAGTAGTTATCACTAAAACAACAAAAATGATAGAAGAATAATGAAGAGCTTACATTTCTGTTGTAGTATTTTGGGTCAGTGCTACTCCAAAGTCAAACAATTTTATGACATTAAGATATTTTGTACTGAAAATGAAACGGTTTTGTCAAAGTCACAGTGTCAAATTCAGAGATCCACAAATATTTTTGTCACTCCTGATATATCTCCTAATATCAGGGATGAGATTTCCAATATGTGAACATTCCTGAAAATGGCTTGCGAGCCTGGGCTCCCCCTTATTCTAGACCCACCACAACCTCTAGAAACTGGAGATTCACAGACTCTATTTGCATTTTATCAGAAAACAAATCTACAGGTTTGGACACAAGGTGGACTTTTTCTTTCTTCGTTTGGTGACTGCCTTTTCTCTTTCTAGAAAATTTGAATGCTCAAGACGACTTTGAGAGAAAAAAATGAGAAATTTCACGCCTGTAAAATATAGCTTAAATGGCATAGAGACAAATGCATTTCTTAAGCATTCCTTCAGCATTTTTTAAGACAAAACTTCCAATGTCATAAAAAGCATCTGGATACAAATAAGAAAATATCATTAAAGTGAAGATGGAACTTACCCCTCATCCTTCTTCTTCATCTCAATGATGATGGTGAATATGGCATGAGAGCGACTAGACTGGGTGTTCATAGCAGTGGATCCCGTCGTTCTCCCAATGGAACCCTGCTCCAGACATTGGTCTAAGTCCATTGCACTCTTCACAGCGATCTCAGAGAGCCCAGACACCTTGTGAAAACAACATCAGATTAAGAATCGTGCATTTACGTTTATTTTATTTAAAAACAGATAAACGGAACTTGTGACTTCCGTTTAACCATTTCTACCGATTCCGATCAGAACTATGAGCCCATCTGTAAATCTGTAAAACGGCAGATGTCAAAACACTTTCAAGGAATAAAAAATAAAACATTGTCACCAGTCTTTACTGTCACAAAACCACAAACCACAGTGGGGGGGGGGGGGGCCAAAATGTATAACAACTAGTGGGGGGAGTGAGAATATTGTATTATACTTGTCAGGGATTAAGTTAAGAAGCATTCCTCCAACAACAGGGATGTTAATCATTCTCTCTGGACAGTGTCTGGGGCTAATATTTTTGTAAAGAAAAGAAGTTCTCTCTCTTTTTTTTTTTACTGTTGGCTTCATTTAATAGTTAAGGAAATTTAGAAACAGATTTCACCGTTTGTTTCAAGTTGAACGGTTTACCAGTTAAACCCTAATCAAATTTGTGTATTGAGTTGAGTCATGGCTGCTGTTTGTGGTAAACCATGTGGTGAGTCTCGCTACATTGCTAAGACTCACTTTAAAGAGTATAGTTCTTAACTTGGTTGAAGGTACTTCTGTTTTTCTCACCCATGATCCACTTCCAAGAGAGAGAGCTATACACCAGTTGAATCACAAACCATATGGGATAGCATTCCAAACGTGATAGATAGCGGTTTGTCTGTACTCTGGAGATTATTGCGCCCTCTTGCAGCGATGGATAACATCATTTTTAACAAAGGAGTGTCTTGAATCAAGACTAGTATCAATCTAGCAAGAAACCTTTTTAGTCATTGCAGTTGTTTCTGCTGCTCTAGTCTTTATTCCAATGTCAAGGACCAGGCTAGACAAAAGAGTTTCTTGTAAGACCCATATGCTGCAGGCTACACTTACTATGATTCCATTCTCTGGATCTTCTCTCACTGCTAGAGTCTCCTTCTTCAGTGACGTATTCAACAAGTCGTTGATGTCTTCCTTGTGAATCTGAAAGAAAAATGTAGAGAAATCCACCCAAAAATAATTGAATTTTCACTCACTTCAGAATTAAAAGAAACAAGAGTTTAAACTAATTTTGCGTCACTCATCTTATCTGAACTGCTTTAGGGCTTCCACTGTAAATGTAGAAATTTGTTTTGTGACACTACATTTTGCTTAGCAATCCAGAATGATTTATTTAATAGACAATTCTCCTACTGTGCGAACTTTTAATATCATCCAGTGCAATTTTTCGAATGCCATCTTGCATTATAAAATCATTTGGTGATTGTGAATGCATCCTACATAGTACACACATGTACACAGAGAGTTCTGTCCACAGGTTTGATCACCATACACAACCTGTACAATTGAATAGTTTTACGTGGTTGGTCAACTCCCTGGGAAATGTCAGCAAGAGTAGGAGGGTTAATTGGGGTGGGTGGGGGGGGGGAGGAATCAGACCATGGGGTAGACCTATAATTAGTGTCAATACTCTGTACTCTCTTTGATTCTTGGCCCTACTGCCGGCCCACAACAGGGACTGTGCAAAGTTTGATTTTGTTTTTTTCCCTTCGTGCTCCCTTCCAAACCATGATACTCGCCCGTAAGGTTCACTTGGAAACTCAAAAATACAACTATGTTTAGAGACAAGGCTGGCCATTGGGCAACGTTTCATAAGTAAATGTAAAGTGGAATAACAGATTATTGAATTTGTCATTTCTCATACTCATAATACACACACTAAAAAAACTATTTGGACTCCTTCTTTTCCCAATAAAAGATTACTTGACAAAGATCCGCTTGTATAAAAAATTTTTTTGAAAAAACATATATTTCTGCAAAAATTGGGCCATGCTTAAATAACCCAGAAAGAAATAACATAGAGTATAAAAACCAGCCTTACCTCCAGGTAGGTACACTTTAAGAGGAACTCTGTATCCGTCCTCTTGTCGATCCCATCAAAGAGATCCTTGATGACTCTGGGGATGATTCCCATGGCAACTTTGTCCGTCAGATTGTAACCACTCCCCATGGAGAAAGTCTTGCCAGACCCAGTCTGGCCGTACGCAAGGACAGTGGCATTATAACCTGCAAAGGAATTAATCAAATTAAATGAAATTGACATGCATCTAACTTTAGAATTTTTTTAGAACAATCAGGACTTTAACCTTTGATATCATACTTTAAAAAGTGCTATTAAAACATGATTAACTGATTGGGTGCCTTTTTGAACATGGAAAATTTGTTTTAATGATGTGTTTCTTTGATAAAAAAGGGATCACAGAAATAAAGATAATTTCATTTATAGACAAATGGTAAAGAAAAACGAATTTCCGCCTTCTTCCACTGGAGATTTGTTGTAGCTGGAATAGTCGTAGCTCTTTGTCAGATCCTTCAGGCTAGGCAATGACTAACGGGAGGCAGACCTCGAAATAACCCACGGTACCCACAGCAATTGCCGTGGTGCCCTGTGCTTTCGTGTAGTGCCCTTTGCAAAGTTCCAATACAAATTTACATTTTCCTTGTAGAGTGCCCCTAACCAGAGGAAAATTGCCCCGCCCCTTCAAGAGGGAAGTTCTGCGATTATCGCAAGCTTAGTAAGAACCCTCTGGTCTACAACCAGCAGGAGGATAGAGGGTTGCGATTATCACAACTAAATTGGTTGCTGATATTATAAGGAAGTTGCAATCATTTGACACTGTTTCTGATAATGCATGGTTAAAGTCAATTGTTATTATTAGTATTATTGTAATTTGGGTTTGAACAAAGACAAATTGTCTGGAGCAGGACTTGAACCAAAGACCTCCGGATTAACGTACCGGTGCTATTGGCGGTCTCCCTGTATTATTGTGACTACTTCTTATTAGTGGTTACCTTTGAAAATTCCTTCAACAAGCGGTGCCACAGCAGAAGTATACACCGTTTCCTGCACGGTGTCCGGCCCAAATGCGTAGTCATAGGTGAAAGCCTTGTTTTTCCCAAGAACGACCTGTGGTTCATTCGGAATGAACTTAACACACATCTGGCAACCTTCTCCTTTCTCCTTGGGGACGAGTGGTCGGCATCTTAAGGCTACACGGACAGGGATGTCTTGATCCCCCACTCCTTCTGGCATTGTTGGATTTGTTTCTAGTGTCTGAAGGGAAAATAAGAGATCAAAGAAAAGGATATTGATTTATTTTTTCCTCAATAATCCGATTGCTACGTTACTTTTTCACGCATAACAAACACAAAGCTTTACGTGAATATCATTATGATGAAAAAACATCAGTTTAAGTTGCACTTCCACTGTCCAACAGAAACTATATCATGATTATAACGACAAACGTCAAGTTCACATAAAAACACTTACTTATTATATTTTGTATTTTTTTCAAAACTGCACACTGCTTTACTAACCAAAAGGACCTACTGTATAAATTTAAAAAATATAAAATGGCCTGACATGTCGACCTTAGCAGAGTGTTTCTCGAAGGCTAAATGACAACACAACACACAAGTATCGCCACAGAAAAAGTCAAATGGAAATTATAAATGAAAAAAGAGAGAGGTGCAAGAAACACACATAAAAAGCAAGAGATGAATGGTGACCAAGGAGACAAAGGGAAGGGGGTAGGGGGAAGGGCCTGGCTTAACAAAATCAATGGTTGGAATCTTGGGAGAAAGAGTAAGATATCTGTGGAAAAGGAGATCAAGGCAAAGACAAAACAGTTATTTGTAATTTCCTTCTTGATTGTTCAAACCATGGGGACGAATGGTCTGGATCGAGGCACCTTATCCACAGTTTCTCCCTACACAGACAATCAGTCTCTCTGTCGTGTCGTTACGTCCTAGTGCTTCCTCTGTCTTTACCTTTACTATTTTGGGGGATGAAAACAATCATAAAAATTGCAGCGGCGATCCGAACGTTGAGCATGTTGATTGATGCAGGAGGCTTTTTATTTATTCGCAATGGTTGAAAATCCCTGCAAATACATTGTCTGCCATGTCTGCCATGTCTGCTAAGTCAATTCAAGTGCTACTTAAAAGTATTGTAAAGTATGTAAAACTAAAGAACGCTATCACAAAATTTGCCGGCTTAGTTGGAGCCTTGGACAGTCATCTGGGTACTACTACTAGTATTTAGTAAAGTAGTAGTAAAAGTACTCTACTTTAGGCCTTACCACAAACACCATTGACACTACTGGCAATCTCCGGCCAATTCACACTGGCACTGCCAAGACTGATGACAGTCTCTATACTAGTACTACAGCAACGCAGTCAAACATGTCAAAATGAGCTTGAGACTGAGTGGTGGTTTTGGGGTAGTTGCGATGATCGTAACCCTCCATCCTCCCTCCGGTCTGCGACCATCAGGAGGACCATGGAGGGTTACGATCATCGCAATTTAGCTGTTTACTCAGTTTTGCCTGGGCTGGGGTTGTTTTCTTTAATTTGTTTGTTTTTCAGGCTATCAAAAAAAAAACAAAAACTTGAAAGCATACATATTTTTAAATATTGTCACAATAAACGTACGGCCATGACATTTGTAGCCTACTGTAGAAGCTCTTTGGCTTAAAAATAAATTCACGAAACTAGTTAACTGCATCCCAGTACGTGTGACTGTGAGTGTGTTTTTTCATTCTGCACTGTAGATTCCGGTAGATTCAATTCATCCATAATGATAAACGAATACAACTACTGCATTATTATAAAACCGACAACGTTAAATGCTGCAGAGAACATGTAAACGGCAGTACTTTAATTCAAGTTCATCTATTGCTTGTTAAATATTGTTATTGTTCGTTCAAATTACCTTGCTTGAAGAATTATCCGACAACTGTGGTCATTTGACGTAAAATTAAATTCTTCTTCAATCTTGCCGGCGATAACACTTACGCGAGTGGCGTATTTGAATGTTCGACCCAATGTGCCAGTTTTTGGGGTCACGCGTTCAACCAATAACAATGTCAGGATTGCAGCTCCAGCAAAGGGATTGGTAGAATACGCAGGTCAAAGTTTAATCAGTCAAACAATATGCACGGCTATATATGCCCTTAAATTGTGGCAAATTTACGTATGTGGGTGTTTACACACAAAATAACTTGCGTTTCTTGAATAGTTTTATGTGTGTAATGTATTTAAACTATTATAAGGCGCCTATTTTTAGCTATAAAGTTTCAAGAACGACAAACAAACTCCTAGTATTTTAGCATACTGCAAGCCATGGTAAGAATAATTAAAATTTGTTATTCTTTATATACAACCCATGAACAACACTATTCGACGGTCCGGTGGTTGTGTGTTCTCTCTGATTACAGTTATTAATCTCTCACGTCTCACGACACTTTCCCGCACAGCCGGATTTCGACCGTTTTGGAGAATTTGTTTTTGTCCGATTGCGTTTTAAATTAATATCAATTCCCATTGCAGTTTTTTTAGCAAAACTTAAAATACTTCAAACAAGGCAAAATATGTTTCAGCAATACATGGAGAAAGCTGCCCAAACAGTGGCGTAACTAAGGGGGGGGGGG
>CM021530.1:6829449-6842424 GCA_010994315.2 Pisaster ochraceus
CCCCCAAAAAACCCCATCCCCCACCCCCCAAAAAATGTGTATTGTTTCTGAATGAGATGGAGTTTTAACGAAGTTATGTACTGATGCTATGTACTGATGCATTTCAACATTCTATGTTATTGTAGTTATGTTGCCTTATTCTGAGTTATTCGCGTCCTAACAGATGAGCTACGAAAAAACAGCCCCGAGTGGTATCAATGTGTAGACTCTATCTGACCGTGATGACGGTTTGAAGATACGTACTGACGCATTTATTCGCGCCCTAACAGATGAGCTACGAAAATACAAACCTTGAGTGGTATCAATGTGTAGACTCTATCTGACCGTGATGACGGTGTGAAGATACGTACTGACGCATACGTACTGACGCATTTCAACATTCTACGTTATTGTAGTTATGTTGCCTTATTCTGAGTTTATTCGCGTCCAAACAGTAGTACCATATGAACTACGAAAATTCAGCAACCACACTCCGCCGAAATTTGACCGTTTTGGGAAAATATTTAAAGAAGTCGGTTTTAAATACATTTGTGATTCCGATTGTATTGTATTTATATTTTTAAATACTCTGATTGCGATTTGTTTGCAAAACTTAACAAATGTCAAAGCACTGTACTTAACACTTGTACAAGGCTTAGGTAAGACAAAGGAAAAACTGTTCAGCCTCAACCATAATGTCATGTATTCACATAGTATCTTACAAACTGTAAGTTTTGTATGTTGTTACTCTCTAAGATTGTGCAGTGAGTGAGCACGTGTTAAAATTTTTTTTAAATTTGAATTATTGTAAATTATTCTGTCTTGCAAAATATCTTGCCTGCCAGGAAATGCCATGGAATGTACAAGGTCACTATTTTTGTAAACAAAGGTTCCAAGGTATATTGACTTTGGGGAATATTAAAAAATTAAAACAGGAAGAATATCCTGTCTCAACTTTTAGACATTTGATTTAAGAATGACAAAAAAGCAATATTATTGGTTTAAGAAATTAGTTTTATTTCCTCGTTCATTTTAAGTAATACAATACTGAGGTCACATTAACATGAATTGTAATTTCATTTATTCAAAAATAATTTTTGTAAAATGATTTTACAAAGTCGTATGTTTATATTTGTTTATTACAATTTATACACAGAATTACACTTTACACGTAATATTGGAACCTTGATATTGATTTATTACAAATAAAATATTTCATAGCTAAAACAACAAACTAACATACAAAACTTAGACTTTCCTGAAAAAACCTTCACTTGTTTTTAGCTAATTTACCAGAAAGACAAAACTAAACTGGCTTTTGAAACAACTTGTCTTTATTTTCTTTCTCTCCATTTAATCAGTGCTTCTCCATTTCCAAGAAAGATTACATTTTAAAGACAGGAGAACTTTAGCTTTAAAAATTCAAAGTATTTGCAAAGGATTGCAGTCAAGATTCGAAACACTTGTTTGTTTCTCAGCAAGGCCTGAAGAGCACTTAATTAATAAAATAATTCCCTCGAGGACAAAGATTATTATTTGTCCTCTATCACGGTTGATTAAGTTTTTTTTAAAAATCTAACATATCATCAACTGGCTGCTCAGGTGGGATTCAAACCCCAAACTCCCGCATTCTAGATAGAGCAAATAACCCAACTAGACCACCAAGCAAGACAAGACAACAGGCCAGTTTGAAGACAGAAAGAGCAAACAAGCATATTAAAGTGTACGGCTGTTTGGTTACTGGTACTTAGTACATATATTCTTTCTTTTAGGACTCCTTTCTCAGTTGGGCGACGGCCAAGATAGGTCATAGTTAGCTCAGTTAGTGGAGCACTGGCATGTAAATCCGGAGGTCAAAGGTTCATCTTCTCTCTTTGTTCACCCGAAACTTAAAATTCTCCCTGCAAGGCTCTGCTCAGCAAACCAGGTGCACAAGCAATATTTTCTACACAGAAGCCCTGTGAAATTGGGTCCAATTCGTGTGTAGCACTGCTAAACAAATCCCATTCAGCTGTTGATAACGTCTGTTGCTTCATATCCAAAGCTGAGCGAGGAGGTCACCTGTTCACGAACATTTCAACGATCGTGGATAACTGAGAGAGTTTGGACTTGACATTTTCTGGGAGTTTGTCTTTTGGACCGAACCGTTTGACTTCCCCTGAGGCTTCGATAAACTTGACTGCTGTGACGGACGCTTTGACCACGATCTGTGTGCCGTCATTGTACTGGACCCACACCTCACCGGAGACCATCTGCGAGGCCCAGCCTACGTTGGGGACAAAGGTGCTCTTGAGAATTCCGTCTTTGCTTGGATGACTGCTGTGTCGTTCGCGTTGGGTGGACGCTGAAAAAAAGGATTACAGAAAGAACTTCACACAAGATGGAGTAAAAGGCATCATGAAGAAGTTCAAGCCAGATTTGAAATGAGTATCGTTAGGAGATATTTTAAAAGTAGAATATAATTATTCAAATAAATAAGTGAGGTTTTTGTGTAACTTCATGAATGAACACAGCCTGCTATTTTTGAATAAGCAAATGTTTGATTCCACAAAAAAACTAGTTGTATTTGAAGAGACAAATTTATGTATTTTCTATAAATCACTAGTCACTTATTACAAAACACTGCAAGTGTCTTTGTGTATGGACACCTCTTCAAAAGGATATGGAGCAATTCCAAGTAGCAACATTTTGGGAGATTTGAAGGCAATGCACCCATTTAAGAAGGAAGACTATCATGCCTGGTATAAAGTACCCAGAACTTGAATGTATAGATGGAATTATCACACATTTGTGTGAACGCTTCGTTGTTGTCAGTGTGCAGGCTGCTTAAACTTTGCTTCAATCATCAATATTTGATTTGCATCACCTAACTCAGTTCATTAGACAGGGGAAACATTGGTTGCAACCATGAAAGCATGCTCCTAATTCCACAAATCCAGTTTCGTTTTCACTCACCGTGATTCCTTTCTTGGTTTGAAGCCTCTCTTCGTGTCTCGCTCTTCAGGCTATATACTGTCCCATCGTATGAGCACACTGATGCGGACACAGGGGGTGCCACACTGGGTGACGTTACGGTGGCCAGAGGGGTGGTGGCCTTGGAGCGTTGGACAGTCTTATCGGATGAGGTAAGTGTTGTATCTGCAGAGGTTGGTTTTCTGTGGATACAAAAGCATAAATGTTTTAATGAACAAAAGGCTACCATCAATCATAAAGGTTTTAAGGCATTGCATGGTGAGGTAGCGAATCAAAAAGGAATTTGGATTGCAATAACAGCATGTGATTGTATCTATCTGTGTAGATTGTTCCTGTAACAACTTGTCTGGTACGTTCAGGTTGCTGTAACAACATGTGTGTGTATTATTATTATTTTTATCATTATTATTTATTTGACCAAAACAAACAGCACAAAATTACAAGAAGATGAAAAAAGAAGTAAACCAAACACCCCCCCAAAAAAGCAAACAATAGAAATCAACAACTAAGTAGCCCCTAGAAAAATATTCATTAATAAGTATGAACACATAATTAATAATTAAGTAAATAAATTAGTTAACAGATAAACAACAAAAATAAACCATAAGAAATAAGTAAACAAACAAACAAATGAACAAATAAACAAATAAACAAATCAATAAATATATATATATCTACTTTGCTGTGTAGATTAGTTGTCTGAGAACTTGTTTTGCTATTTATTCTACTGCGGCGGAGTAGAACTTTGGAGACTTCTTAGTGTTGAAAAGAACTGTCCTGCTTATTAAGAACTTGTCTTGCTGTTATTCTACTAGCTGTAGATTTCGGAATTCCAGGGGACAGTTTTAAGTTCTGAAAAGGAACTGTCCAGCCTATTTAAAGTACTGCCTCTTTAAGGAAACCAAAATAATCGAGTATCACACCGGCAAAGCAAACAAAGAAACAACATATCCCATCAAATTTAAATCAGAACCACAAACAGTTTTTCTGATGGAAAGCAAAACCAAACCAAAGTGTGATTAAAATCAAACCAGTTTTATTATACAACTGCCAAAGTTCAAGTAACTTCATTTTACCTGAAACTTTGACAATTCAATATATAAAGCTATGTTAACATCTCGATTTGAAGTAAATCAATATGGCTTTAGGGAAGTTTCCTATGGCACAATGGAAATACTTTTTTGAAAAGCAGGCACCAATCTTTCCCAAATGACAACTGCATTCGAAACCGAATGACAAATCATCAAATTGTACGTCAAATAAAAAAAACGATCAACAATTATCTGAAAATTTGAGAAATTTCTTGCAAAAAAATATAAATTGCCTCTGTTGCCCTGGTCTTGGCCTTGGTGCCCCTAAGTTTTCCATAGACTCATAAGATTTTCCAATGGAAGTGCCCTTTGCAAAAACAAAATGGCCTTGCCCTCTCAAAGATGAAATTCCAGGCCTGAAAAAGTTAGTTTCCTCTGATGTGAAATATACTCTGGGACCAATTTCAGAGCTGCTTAAGCAGACAATTTTGCCTACAATTTTTACACTTCGCAAAGTTTGCAGTATACAGTCAGAAATGGTGCATATAACATGTTATTTTGGCTGGTAACCTTTTAGTCTGGTAAGCCTAACTTTGTTGTACTTGGCTACTTTTTTTTGTGCTGAAGTAGCTTTATGAAATTGGGCCCAGATATTTAAAAGCTGACTGACCTGCATATGATGATGGGGAAGTACGGCCCATGACCTTTGAGTGATTCCATGCCGGCTATGGCAGCCTCCAGCTCCAGACACTGTTTGTGGACATCCTGCATCTGTGCGACCATAGCCTGAAAGTCGGCAGGGATAGCCTGGCATCCACTGGATACATCATAGGAGGAGGTTTTCCCATTGGTCTCAGTCACTTGGAGGGTTTGACCGGAGAGGCGAAGCATTGTACCTGCGAGTGGCAATTATAACTCAACGATTGAGTTCTCAATTGTGCGTAAATGTTATCTAGAAACTAATGCCCTGTCCAAATCAAGCGTCTTCGGCTACGGCTATGGCTGGTGGCTACAGTGATAATGTTGAAGAATAGGACTCTTCAGCACTCTGGCCATAGCCGCAGCCAAAGCCACCAATGCGGACAACGGCCTAAGGTTTGTGGTAACACTGTGTAATAACCGGGGTGAGAGTCATGCTGGCAAAAAGGTCTCAAAATATAACCCACATTTTCGGAGGTATGAAATTATGGCAAAATTTGGTAACCCCTGGAGTTATAGATCTAAGGAACTTCCGGGGCTCGATTTCACAAAGAGTAAAGATCGATCTTAACTGCAAATCACTCTTAATTGCTAAGCAAAGTGTGATGTCATAATACAAATCACTATGGTAATACTCATCTTAAGTTGAATCTTAGTGCTTTGTGAAACCGGCCCAAGGATCACTGTCCTAAATTCTCATACAGAAGTAGATTAACAAACAAAAACATAATTTCTTCATTGCTGAAGAAAACTAACAGCTACTTTTTTCCCACCAGGGCAGACACAAAAGGGTCTGAATTTACAGATAAATCTGAAATTTCTAATCCCTGTGTTATTCACTCTAATGAACAAGTTGTGTGGGTTCTGAAAACGAACAATGATTTAACAACTTGACGATGATCAGTAAACTATGACCGTCTTCAGGAGAAAAGCTTTTCTTTTTTATAAACCATTTCATACAGTTTCCTATGCATAAAAAAAACCAACCCAACCATTCCTTCTAAAAAGGGTAAGTGTAATTTTCTAGGTATGGCAAAAAAAACTAAACTATGGAGAATAATATATTAGCACAAATTCCTGGTCTGAAATTTTCTCTTAGCTGGAAGACAAAAGTATACAGGCTCTTTGATGTCTGCTAACTTCATAGCGTCAGTGTAAAAATGTTGCATCTCAATTTGGCAAATGCGCTGTTTCCCACACAAAAATACTCCAGGCAAAACGTCTTTTATCTGTGTATACTTGCTTCGTGTGTACAACCGGATTATTCTAAGCGAGACAGGAAAGTTTTGAAAGTTTCAAACTCACCAAAATAATATGACTGCACTGTAACAAAGTCTTAAACCTACCTTCATAGAAAGACGCCTCAAAATCGGCCTCGGGGA
This sequence comes from Pisaster ochraceus, assembly GCA_010994315.2. Lineage (NCBI taxonomy): Eukaryota > Metazoa > Echinodermata > Asteroidea > Forcipulatida > Asteriidae > Pisaster > Pisaster ochraceus. The sequence continues at coordinate 6,835,514 of CM021530.1, forward strand.
AGTTCTCCATTAGCATACACTTTGCCTCTTTGGTGTAGAGAGTCACCTTGGGTGTCTTGGAGCGGACCAGCTGCACAAACTTGGCGGCGTACTGGTACTTCTTCCAGTACTTGCCGGGGAGGTTGTGGTAGGAGTAGACGGTGATGTGATCCTGGGGAGGGGACGGAGGAACATCCATGACCGGGAAACCTTTACCCCTATTGGGGTGATAGGTCGTGACCTGATTGAGGACAGGAAAACCAAAATTCAATTCAATTGCTCTGTTGTTGTACAAGAACAATCTGACACCGGTATAAAAACACTTTCTGCAAATTATTTTTTTGAAACACAATGAATTTACAAGTTATAACTTTATATCAATCCCCACATTATATAATTGTTTACTCTTGCAAAATACATATTTGCCATGGTTCCATGCCATTGGGTTCATGCATAAATCCATGAATTTTAGAGAAAAAATCCTGGTTCCAGGAGGGTCGTCGTATGTTGTTTGTTTGTTTGTTTGTTTAGATCATCTTCCTAACAAGGCAAAGCTGCCACAAAGGGACGAAACCCCAAGCTGGCAACAGCCAATCTCTCTCACACAAGCTTTGGTTTAATGTCTATGATTATGAAATGCACAAATCAATAAATTGTGATTCAGTTACCAAATGACAATACTTATTCTAGTCATTGTGAAATTAATGATTAGCTTGGCCTGATTTGAACACATATCCTTATAATTGCAAGTCCTGCAATCTAATGTATGGACCAGGGTAACATATGGCAGATATGCCAAAATTTGCATCTTGCAATCAGGGAGTTTTGCACAACAACCACAGGGAGATATTTAGAATGACATTCAACAAAATAGGAACAAAATAGTTTCCAGAACATGGAAAGATTGGTTTATTTTCAGAGAATTTTCTGCAGAATCAGGGAGAGTTGGCAGCCTTGTAAGATCGAAAGAATTGTCCATACCTGCATTCCGTCAGCTGAGATCCTGAAAACCTCAACCACTCTATCGCTACCATCTTTGATCTTCAGAAACTCCAAACATACCTCGCCGTTCTCAAGGATGCTCACCTGGAGGAACAAAATAACAGGCAAACAATATGTTATGAGATAATGCAACCCCAACATTTTTACTACATTAATTGATCTTTTTTTGCGAGATGATCACACAATTTGTTTATTGATTTTATTTTCAATCTTTAGACATACAATAAGGAAATACATAAGTGTACAAAAACTGCCATCGGAATTTGTACAACCAGACCTCTGCCAACAGCAAAAGAGTAATTCAACATGTACTTAATTACAATGGATTTGTGCACTAAAGATTAAAAAGTTGCACAAAAGCAAAACACTCAAGTCAAACTAATTTCAAAGTCTGTTATATGCAAAACATCCTTAAAACAGGCACATGAAGCAAGAATACCAAGAACCCTTAAACCAGAATAAGATGCTCAAAAACAACAAACTCTGTCAGCTCCATACAAAAGAGTTTAAAAACCCTCCAGCATGTATAATGTCGACCTGCTCTTGATATCCACACTAAGGTCCAAGAACATATTTAAAAAAACAAACAATCGTCAACAATTTATAAGCATACGTTCTCCGCTTCAAGTGATGAAAATTAAGTAACTCTGCAAGATGAGAAGTGACCAGAGACAATTCAGTTTTGGCTTGTACACAGCAATGGTTGATCCCATCAATTTGAACTAATCTGCTTAATTGCCAGCAAAGTTTGAGATAGGCTGATAGGGTCAACCATTACTGTGTTTGCTTTCCTCCACCTTTCACCCCTTTTAAGCAATAGCGGGGCAGAAAGGGGAAATATTTTGGGTATTGTGCCATTGATGATACTGGCATGGAATTTGGCACACAGTCAGAGTATGCCACAAGAAAGATATTTGGCTATATTGCCACTGAAGATTAACATTTTGAAAACAGCAAATTTTCAAATTGTTCCAACTTGCTGCCTTTGCTTGTTATTCTACCTGTAAAAAATCTGCCATGGAAGTATAGCCAAATAATCTTTCTCATGGCATTGTCCGACTGTAATAAACAATCCTATCACCTACTGTTGTACTTGAGTCAACAAAAAGGACATTTTCCAGATTCTCTTTTATGTAAACATTTGGAGCAATTCTTAACAAGTTCCAGAAGGGATTCCTGACTCAGTTTGATCAACTTACCATTGCATTTCGAGTTTTTTGCCTGATCGGCCTTAGCCTGCTGGCGTTCAGCGGTGCGGTCAACTCTACCAGGCTCTTTTCTCTATTGTCAGCACTCCCCCTGGTCTCATGCTTATGGGTGTGCCTCTCCTTCTCGTCTACATAACTCCTGTCCCTCCTGCCTGGCCCCAGCCTATCATTCAATGTCCTGCTCTTTTGTAAGTTGGTGTTTTCTAGGTCATCTTTCCTTCTGTGTTTTGTGTGACGGTGAGGCAAGGTGGAGCTGCTGTTGTCATGTAACAGCCGGCCGGATGAGTCAGTGCCCGACATGTTGGTTTGATGACTCTTTCCGGCTGTGGTGGAATTGTGATGCGCTTCTACAGCCGTCCTTCTATCATTCATGCTTTGATTAGTACTTCTACGATCAAGTTCGTTTTGTTGATAAGTTCCGCTCCCTATCCTCCAATCCCTTGAGTTTGTCACTTCTTGCAGTTCGCTACCAGTCGGCCTCTCAGAGTAGTGTTTACCTTCAAAACTGTCTTCAAGATGCTTTGATTCAGCCATCGTCTTCATAAACAGCTGTTCTTGTGAGGCAGAGTGTTCCTTTGATCGCATTCCGCTCTGGGCCGAGCCACCGATGGGGAAATCGCTCCTCCTCTCAGGCACCCTGTCTGATTGAGTGCTGGAGGTCCTCTTCCAGCCGTCCCCCTGTGAGTCTGAGACCAACCGCCGGTGGTTGTCATTCACGTTGTGATCTCGGTATCCCCGGCTAAAGCCGTCCGAGTTCAAGGCCTCATTAGACTGATGGTGTCTCCTGTCTGTGGGTTCATAGGGTCGGTTTCTGTTGCCATGTCTTGAAGGATGTAGGCCGGCTAAGAAACTGTTGTATTTGTCGCTGTCTGTCGTTGAGTGATGGCGGGGAGGATTGTAGAAGTGGTTTGAGCTGCTATCCTGTAGGGACCTGCAGATGTCTGGCTGGTCTGTCACTACATCTTTCCCCCTCGAACCTGCGTATATAAAAGAATAAAGTTTTGTACAACCAAGTCTTCTTTTGATGTCCTTAGTTTTGTTATAAATTTCTGATTCTTTAGTTTGTGTTCAAATTTTTTCCAAAAAGAAAGACAAAGAGTTCAGGCTACTTTCAATTCTGCCAGGCTGATAAAGGAAGGTCAGACCTCAGTTATCAACTGAAAAAAGGAATAGAATTTTGTATAGCTTCCTTTAGACAACTCTACCATATTGGTGCCAAAGTAATTTCCCACTAACACTTAAAGTGTGAAAGTTCAACTAAAAAATAACATCTTGGCTTCTGAGTTTCTACCAAATAACTAATCGCAAACCAACATATTTTTTCTTCTAACCTTAACTTGCACTCAACTGTAGCTCTTATAAGTAGTTTTATTCACCCTTACCCACTCATATCCTTCAAAATCCTCTTTGCCAAAATGAGAAGATTCAGAAGGACTGAGGGCTGTAGGTCCAAATAACAATTTGCTTATCACTGAGTCAGGAATTCCAAATTTATCCAAGTCCACAACAATTTGGTATGGAGTGATATAGGAGAGGGGGATAGTGGAGGATTGAGGTGACCTGTAGGCACAAAGGCCCAGGGAGTATGGGTTATTGAGGCATAGATTCCTGAGATGAGAGAAGCTACATTTCTTACCAATGTTGTCAAGCCATGAGCCTTGCCCTGATGATGTTGAAGAGACCAGTGACCCACTCCGCTTATCGTTCAGGGAATCTTTCCTGGGACTGGATAGAAAGAAGAGAATCAGTCTTCAGCTTATTAATAATAATAATAATAAAAATAATAATAAACAAGGTCCTATAAAATAGATCAAGGCGCTTGACCAAAAAAAAAACCCAGTTATTGACTGTTGACCTCTTACTAGATCAGTCTTCAAAAGTTTCTTGTGCAAAATAAATGAGTTGGATTATTGGGAGCTTGTTCCACTGGTATACGGGCAGCTGTAACCAAATGCACCATGGCCACCCTTCTCGTAATGAGTGCTGCATCTAGAGAGTAAGATTTCAGTGAATTGTTGACAAAGGTTTTGCTTTCCCCAAACTGAAAAAGAAGGGCTCCCTTTTATATAGGGAAGACAAAAAACCTTTATATACTAGGAAAGATTGATACCAACAAAAATACCACATGCTCTATATACCCTCCTCAGATATGACGTCACAATTTTATCACTCCCCACGCTGGAGTACTTACATAAGCACGTCATGTACATCATGTTAATAGAACTGCAACTTACCACCACGTAACGGTTTACAAGCAGCTGTTGTGCAATCTGCAGCCAACCATACCAGAAAACACCTGGGATAAACCTTTTCTCTTAACAATTTTTCTGGGTTCTTTTACGTGCATCAAATAGGACCTCCAAGCGTTACATCCCATCCGGAGGACGAAGCAATAATGGTTAAGCGCCTTGCTGAAGGACACAAGTAGTAAGACTGTTTACCTTGCTTTCTGTTTGACTGGAGGTGATGGTGGGTGCCGGTCATACTGGTTCCCCGTCCACCGGGCTTCAACGTCGCGATCTTGTCCCCTGCCAACAAAGCCGTACGAATAGCTCTTAGCTCCGCCCACCTTCTCTTCTTGAGAAACCAGCGGGGTTAGATTGGAGAGAGGAAGTGCTTTGATTGGTCTGCCGCGGGACGACACACGGCTTGGGAAGTTCGTTGCCGTGGAGAGGGTTGCCATGGTTGCATGACCACTGTCAATCGATGATTCAACACGCCTCTAAAGAAATGTCAGAATAAGATGATAATCACCAGAAAGTGAGCAAATGCCAACTTCAACACAAAAAGAAGTACACCAAAGTATAAAATGCTGAGTGAACAATTAATATCCACTACCTGTGGACCAAATTTTGGTTGTGGATTGTGCAGGGTTACTTAGGTCTAACCCTGGTGCATGACATCACAACGAAAAACACCATTGCCGCTGTTTCAGTTATTTTCAGAAAGTATTGTTAGCATCAAGTATTTTGTTTATAGGAAGACTTGTACGTTTGTATTATCTTGATCTTTGTAAAATAATTTAACACTGCAGTTTTACCATTAAAATTACTTTTTTACAGTCTATTCATAAACCCATAAAGAGTTTCAGACACACGATGAAATTAGTTCCGATCAGGTGTCCCATGATGCATTGGTGTGAATGCTTGGGGAAGTCGACATTCAAATAGCTCTTGTTGGGCTCACCCGGATGAGCACACCTGGTTGACCCGGGCAAGCTAATCGAATGCACCCAAAGGCAATAAGTTGCAATGAGAAGAATGGCCCACCTGTTTGGAGTTCTGTTGGTCCCGATGTTTCAGTTGGTGGTTCGACAATGGACTCATCGTCATGAACGAGTGGTCCAGCACACCTGCAACGGACAAAAACAAAACATCCAAAAGTGTTACCAAGAAAGAGGGAAAATTCCTGAGACCTAGGTACCCAACACACTAGTAGGCACCCTAGGTACCCAACACAGTACAGGACCTACAGCTTGCTCATCCTCAGGACAAAGCAATTATGAGTAGAGTCGTGTCCAAATTAGCAGCCAATTCAGACACGGCTTTAGTGTTTTCGTGCAAGAACAAAAGTACCATGACTGAAACCCAAACTCAAAACACTAACAACCACCACTATTTGAGCCTGGTGCACTAGACCACGTTACTCCATGTTGTACTGACCTGAAAGACTCAACCTGTCATCCGGGTTCTTCCTTAGCAGGTTGTTGATCAGGTCTTTGGCTTCTACGGATATGTGCCTGGAAAAAAAGATATTATAAAAAATTTAAACAAATATTTTACAAAACATGTGTATAACATGGTCGCAAAAAGTTCACCATTTGCTTCAGTTTGTAGTAAGTAAAAAAGAAGATTTTGCCACAACATAAAAAAAGAAAAGAAGATTTCGCCACAACCTTGGGCCTGGTGTTTCACTTCTTGTAAGAGCAAGCCAGTGTTCCCTTGGTAAAGGGCACCTCAAAGAGAAAACTGTATATTTATGTTTGAACATTTCAAAGGGCAACAAGGCGAAGAGCATGGAGGCAATTGCCTCTGTGAGGTATCAAGCCAGCCCAACCAAGACTATTTTCTTCAATTCTTGTTCTTGTGGATGAGAGGGGAGATTGTGCCCCTCTCATGAAAAGTTAAAATCAAAAACCCTCCGATAGTACATGCAAACTTTTTGTGATTACAGATAGATGAAACCATTGACTTACTCTGGCATGGTGTAGTCTGCCAGGACAACCTTGTTGAGAGTACTCTTCACGGCCTCCGTCTATCGCAGAAAAAACATGATGTCAGAAAGAGATTCAGGGAATGACAAAACTATCTTCATTGATGTAATAAATGTGCATCAGGGAATATTATTTTGGCTTTACCTGTGCACCAAAAACAGCACCGGAGTCTTATTGAGCGCAAGAATCTACCAATAAGATAATCCAGGCACTTGAACCAAGAGAAACATTTCTAGTACAGGTTTTTAGAAATGTCAGACCTGGATTTTGTAACAAGGTTGTTTTTTTTAGACTAGATACATCTTTTTCTTGGCTCTGTGGTTTTTATGAGAACATTTCGCTTGGAATGTTTTTGCCTCCCCTTCCAAAGAAAAGGAACATTTCTGGAACAAAAACTTACATCAAAGGGCGGCCGACCGGTCAAAAATGTGTAAAGCATACATCCGAGTGACCATACGTCAGACTTGAGTCCATGAGCGCTGCGAGTTGCTATCTCACTGTATGAAAAA
>CM021530.1:6878623-6891876 GCA_010994315.2 Pisaster ochraceus
CTTTGTTTTAAGTTTTCAGGTACAGTTTTCTCAAATATGACTTCATTTCAGAGGGAAATATTTCACAGAAAGATTGGTTCTAGTATGAACTTTCATAATCCATGAGCTTTCAGACCAAAATTAAACAGCGATGTTTTTTTATTCTGACCAATCGTGTGTTACATCTCTAACCATTTCGTTTGTGTCTTTTCTTATTACCATCTAGACATCGTATCGGATACTAATTTTCGCATTGCTCTACTGCCTGACATGCCTCGTATGTATGACAATCTTCTATGATGGCGGTAGCTCACAGATAAAGGTCAAACCAAAGAATGGACCCACGCAAAAACCACTCGGAGGTCCCGGGAGGGAAAAGAATGATACAACCAGAAGTCTGACATTAACGTCTGGTAGTAATTCTACCACAGGCAAGCCCCTTAATTGGAGAGATGAGATTACAAAGGATTTATTTCACAAGAAAGGACCGGATTTGTCTATAGAGGACTATCAATCACTTCTAGGTAACAAGGTGAGCTCATTTTAACCAAATTGTGTTTGCTGATTTTGTATTGGCCCCCTCGCACGAGGCAGAATGTACCTGCGCACAATGCGCATCTACCGTTTCCGCCGCTTGATTCCTTTGTGTACATTTTGACTCCCAAAATGGCCAGCAGGATAGGCGCGTTTAAGTGCGCTGCATGTCGAGAAATGGGTCAATAGACCTTGGGTACATGATGTCATTGAAGGAGGGTGCCCTTGGCTAGAGGTCAAAAGAATGTTGCTCATTGCCCCATCCTGTGCACCACACGTGTTTCGCCATCATTTTACCTCTTTAAGATGGCGTAGTTATGACATCAATACAAAGATGCATTAGTTTGACATGTACATAACTTTTCCATTATTAATTGTTGCAGTATCCAATGTTATTCTTTAGCGAGAACACCTGTCTCAAATTATCAAGTTTAATTTTATGATGATATATTTTCAATTGGTATCAAGAGCTGATGTATCAAATTTCTAAGTTAAACCGGATGTGTTTCAATAAGCATGATATAGAAGTATTATTGTACGTTTAAAGTTCAGTTAATCCAGAAGCATTTATTTCCATTTATAATTTGCACAAGTTCCACATTACAACAATCCTCCCTTTAAATCGTTCACTTGTTGTCTTTCTTTACGGAGTATCATATTTACAACTTGCTGTTTTTGATGTTTAAGACCACCATTTAAAACGAGTGCGAGTACAATGGCTTGAAATTTTAAGTGAAACAAAATTGTATTCACAGCCTGAAATGAACTACTTATGTGACATTTATTTACTTTGGTCATGTAACAAAAGTAACATTTGTCAATTCAATCCTGTAATCGGTACGCATGCAAACCGACAGAGGTACTAGTACTTTCGTGCTCAAACAAAAAAAACCAACATAAATAGTTGAATTTTATACAATTTTGTTTCATTTTCATTTTTTTTGGGACTAATGTGTGAAGTTTGCTTCTGAGGAGAGCAGAGAGCAGTTAATAGCCCTCTCTGTGTTTCTTAAAATGAGGTACTGGTGTTTCACATGACATTTTCTGTATTGTAATCTGTTTTGTTTTTGTATCGTTACAGAGCATCAAATTCCAATGCAATCAGTGTGCAATAGTTTCAAGTTCGGGCCAACTACTTGGCACTGGAGCTGGGCCTCAAATAGACAACAATGACTGTGTCTTTCGCATGAACAATGCCCCGACCAAAGGCTTTGAAAAAGACGTTGGTCAGCGCACCACTGCCAGAGTCATCGGCCACGTTAACCTCAGGAGAATATTTGACGATCATCAAGACGCCCAAAAGGAGTTCCTTGTGAATGCTTCCACCAAAGCGGACTCGATTTTTATTCATTGGTCGTATTTGACCGAAATAGATAAGGACCCTCCTCCAGAGTACGCTCTGGGTGTTGAACTTGCTAAGAAGTTTAGCAATGTCTCCTTCAACATGTTCACCCCGCAGAAGATGAAGTACGCCGAGAGGTTATTCCATCATGAAACAGGGTTAACAAGGTAAGTCTTCATGACACGGAGGAACAGATAATGATAATGTTACAAGCCCCAAGTAGTCCCCTTACTGAGGTCAAAGGAAGAGCTATCATTGACAGGCTGAGAGTCGTGCGCAGTGCGTACACATGTGCACGTTTCCATTGTTTGACATCAAACATGGCGGCCAATGCAAGGGGTTCATAGGGTTGGTGCAGTGAAACCACTACTTCTAGGAAAAGAGCACTTATTATGCTCACAGGCAGGCCTGGATTTTCATCTTTGAGAGGGCAAGGCCATTTTAATTTTATAAAAATTGGAAAGTCTTAAAGGCTATGGGAACATTTGAAAGGGCTCCAAGGCCAAGACCAGGGGCAACGGAGGCCATGGCCTCCATGTAATTTCAAGCATGCAATTATGGTAACTTGACCTTTGACATTTCCAGTGACCCACCAGACTCTCATTTGAAGGCGTGTGGTCATTCGTTTAAGCCCTTCTTTGGGCTCACTTATGTGACTTAACCTGGGTAACGTCAGGGAAGTTATTCAAAGACAACTACATTTTCTCTCTCAAGAAAATATGAAATGTATTGCTTGTCACTAGAATCCTGGCTCTCCTCATGGCAAAATTGTGCGTTTGCGGTGCCCCGTAAAGTGCATGAATCCAAGGGCCGTAAGCGCAGAATTCTGATAAATCAGAACCTTATCTGTTTTCACCTGCTGTACTGTACATTTAGATTTTAACAATTAATGTTGACTTGTTCTTTAAGGTCTCAAGCTAAGACTTGGTTATCAACAGGGTGGTACACCATTCTCTTAGCCATTGACTCTTGCCAGCAGATTAATATTTATGGGATGGTCTACGAGGACTACTGCAAGTAAGTCGCTATTTTCACTCAGTAAAACCCTCCTACTTATTATCATGTTTCTCATTCTCAAACAACCGACCCCGTACCTCACTAAGAAACTCGTCTTTGAGCAAAAAAGTCACCGGTTTAACCTAAGAATGACATTTTCAGGAGTGAGACGTTTCAGTCTTTAATCTGAATGCAGACGTGGTTTTTTTTTATGCCTGGTGAAAATAATGCTGTTATTTTCCTCAGATATAACCAAAAATCATTCTTAGTAATCTACTTCTCTAGTGCTGAGGATAATGTTTCCAAAAAGCTGGAAACATATAACTCCAGGGGTTATCAAAAGATGTAAATGTCTTTGATTCAACTCACCTACAAACATTTGTATACTAATAAAGGGTCCTTTTTAGTCGGCAACGACTCTCCCCCTTTTGAAAGGGTGTGCACAGTATTATTGGTATAAGATTGAAACAATATTTTATTTTACAGATTTGTACATAACTTACACGGTATAAAGATGGTCACGTGGTGGGAAACGTCCCTTCAAATATTTGTTGGCTATAATGCTGTAGTTTTGAAAAATGAGTAAAACAAATAGCTTTGTGAGACAATTAATCAATGTTCTTAAACAGTAAAAACATATGTAGGGTTTTTTCAGTAGGTATTTTCTTATTGCTCCAATGACTGATGGAGCCTATATTTTCACAGGTTAGTTATTTTACGTATACCATATGTTGAGTGACAATGAGTTTGGACACTCTGGTTGTCAGCGCTTTAAAAAGGGTACAATATTTTAAGAGTGATGAAAATCACATTTCTGTTGGTGTTTTTTTCTGTTGCAGGGAACATCCAAATGAAAATGTGCCATACCACTACTATGACCCTAACTTCAAGTCCGAGTGTCGTTACTACCACTCAAGCGAGGTACGCCTGACAAGCGGCCATCTTTTCATCACCGAGAAGGCGGTGTTTGCACGCTGGGCCAATATCCACAGCATGCACTTCTTCTACCCGCGCTGGCCCCCGAAGAGGTTCACCTTAAGCGGACAGTTACTGACCCCGTTTGTCCAGAGGTATCAAATTGCCCAAAACAGGCTGTTTTCCAAATTGCCAATTTGGAAGTTGTTTTTCCACTTTGCCGGGCTGTTCTATCCACTGGTTCATTGATGATTGCCCCCCTGTTTTATGTATATATTGTTATTTATATGCATGCTAGCTTATCACTCATCACTTTCAATCTAACTATTAAAACTATGTGTCTAATTTATGTTTAAAACATTTTAAAAATTGGGATTTTTATAAAAACCATTGTAATTTTAATCGAAACTAAAACCAAAGTAAAGATTTCATTCGTTTTTGAATGAGACAAACTTGGAGTTGACTCACTTTCACAATTGTTTGAAAGAGCAATTTCATGGTGCACAAGTACTTAAGAGTTTTGTGATATCACTTTGTACTACGTGTTGCAGGGCGATAGTTTGGCACGGAACGTTTGGTTTTGTGTTGATAGTCTGGAATCCCGCCCGGAGTCACCTGTCCCATTTAAGGAGACACTAAAAGAAAGCCTGATAGACGGGTGTCCACTTTGTGACCATGCTATTTCTCAGAGCCAGGTTCTTATGCCTGACACACAGACTTTAACACACCCCACACTGCCATTTGGTAAAACTTTCACAACTACATCGGTCATTGAAGATGCCTTGATATGGAACGGTACCACTGGTGGTATTTCAATTCATTGGTGCTTCACATGGATAAACGGCTCAAATTTCGGGGTTCCAACAATCATTGAAAATCATGGAATTCAAAACTTTTGCTGTGGGTTTGACTTTTTTTCAGAAGAATCCTATTCCAAGTCTTGTTTTACATCAAACTTTTTCTCGTATTTGACAAACCCAAATAATATCTAACCCAGACATGACCAATATTACAACACTCTAAAATCTTGTCATCCTATCAATAATAATGCCAGCCCTTGCATTAAGAATTAACTGACACACTCAACCTATAGAGGGCGCTTATGCGGCTAAAGCTAAAGTTAAAGTTGATTTTGTTTCAAATTTTCCTCTCAGCCTGACTGAGACTTCATTGTGTTTGCTTGATCGTCACACCAGGCTGGTGGTGATTTTTGTCATTGTGTTCCTACAATAAAAACCTGACCCTTTACTGATCTTGTATCTCAGACAGAGAAAAACAAACAAAACTGCATCTCCTCTTGGCCTCCTTTCTCTTCCGATCGATTCATGCCTCAAAGTTGGCAGGAAGCATAAAACAAACAAAAAATACTCAGGTACTTTTTTGATGGTGCTTTAATCTCAAATCCCCTGGATTAATTCGTTATTGAGATAGACCTGCAAGTTCAACCCTTTCAAATGATCCTGTCTTCTTTATTTGCACTTTTATATTCCGTGATATGTGTATATTTGTTTATGACTGCAAAGAGTTAAAGAAATAACAGCATTATAGAAAAAATAAACCAAACTTGATTTCTCCCCATTTTCGAGTAGAAAAAGTAGGGTAGGAAATGGAATGGTGAATATTCACGTCAGCCGTCTGGCTGCCAGCAAAATTATTGAGGGCTCTCCAAAGTTGTTTCTGGCATAACAAACTGTCCATCATAGGCCTATCCAGAAAAATTTGGCACATATATGTATACACGTCATCCTACGTGAAGCGGTTAAGTTTCTCTCCATTTACTGGGTAATTGTCACGGCAAAACTTGCGAAACAATTGAAAAGAATAAATTGTTCCTCCATCACATACACACATCCGAATGAAAGCCCTCATCGCCACCTGCCAGCAGTCTAGCAGTCTAGCATCCCTCAAGGCAATGTTGTAAAACAGCAGCAGGCCCCGATTCCTCGGGATCCCAGCTACAATTCGGCCATCCCAACTGTTAACACCCAAGTTGGGACGGTCCCAACTATAGTTGGGGCGATTCTCAATTTTGGATGAAACTTGCTGGCTGCCGTGCCAATTTAGTTGAAATTTGCAAAGTATATCCTCTTGTAAAAGAGGTGTCCTCATGGATAACAGTTGAATCACCTGGTCTGGCTTGCATCCTCACACAAGAATTTACTCAAATTTTTTTTTTTTTAAGTATTTTTTTTTCTTCTTAGGTAGTATTTGATGTTCTTTATACTATTAAGTTTGACATGCATTTACTCTTGCCCTTTTTTTGTAATGTAACTAAGGAAATAATTATAATTAAGTAAGAACAATCTTCAGTACATATTTTTTTTTTTTATTTCCTTCTTTTTTTTCAAGCGCTTACTGTCTTACTAGCTGAGTTGGAAAACCAATAATATTTTTTGTTTTGTTATATTATTTGTTTTGTCCAAGCTCAAGTTCCATGCCAAATTCAATAGTATTACTGAGCACAAATGCTTCCATTGCTTATGAATTAGATACAGGCTACCGATCAAAATTCCATTTGGTGTAAATAGTTTGCGACTGGTTTCCTGCCAGATATTTGCTCTCTTAGCCCGAGTGAAACCTGAGCAGAGTAGGGATTGGATCATGAACCCTAAAATGCCCTTCAAGAAAATGTGTGATGTGAGGAGCGAGGACTGTAGGTGCAAGGAGCAATCGCTTATTAACGGATCGGGACTCCATTTCACAAAGCAAAATTCGTCTCAAGATGAGTTGTCAATTTTGCCATTGTGATTTGTACTGTGACATCTTTGATTAGCAAAAGATTGATACACAGTAAAGATCAGTCTTGGCTGGTTGTGAAATTGGCCCCAGGCATACCAATCTTATTGAAATAGAAATATTTTGGTGTTGAGTGACCTTAGTGTGTAGGATAGTGGAGGATTGAGGTCACCTGCGGGCACGTGGGCCTCGGGAGTAAGCGCTGATAGTGTCAAGAGTCTTTTATGTCTCAAATAATCCAGGCTAAAGGGTCGTTCAAAGTTTGCAATACTTTTTGGGTCAAACAGAGAGCACAAGACCCTGTCACAGTTAAATCTCTCCACCAACTATCATTAACCTGAACGCCTGCTAGTGCCAGATTTTTCAATACATTTCACAAATTGTTTGCATTTCCACTGTTAAATCGCCTGTAGAAATTATCTTTTAAAACATCTTTTAAAACCAATTTAAAATCGTACACCGTCTCTGAAAATATTGACAACTTTGGACTGCCCCTAACAAATACTCTGAGTTTGTATTTGTTATAGGAAAACCCATTGGAATAAAAAACAAAACACGACCAAACAACTTTCAGTATTAACTATTAGCATTTTGACATCCACCGAGCATTAACATCCAATAGCAACTAATAGGTGTTTTTATAATGAAGTCTACAGCTGTATGTTGTAGTTAGTACGTGTTCCCAACAGCCTGTGGTTGAAGTTAGGTACTTTGTTATGAGTAAGAAAAACTATAGTAGTATACTTGGTTCTGAGAAGACCCGTTGTGGTCTCGACATTCCGAACAATATCCTCTGCTCGTCTTCAGGGCTCAATTTCATAGAGCTGCTTAAGCACAAAAATTTGCTAAGCACATTGAAATTTTGCTTACCAGAATAAGGTTACCAGCCAAACTACCATGTCACGTGTACAATTTGTGACTGGTATCCTGCTCATTTCTGCTTAGCAGGAAATTGTTAAGCATTATTTTCTACTTAAGCAGCTCTATGAAATTAGGCCCAGGAGAGTGTACTGTTAAGAAACAGTTCTGGTTCTCAGAAACAACACTTCTCCCGAAAGAGTTTTAATACTTGGTTGTACCCGGAAAGTTTACTACTGTAGTTTTTTCTTATGATCCACACCATGCAAAGCTTCAAACAGCACTTAATGTTATGTGTGTTTGCACATGCACATTTTACAGAGTGCAGGTACAGAAAAAACATGCTTGAAGTGAGTTCTACAACTTCTGCAACAAAAATGTGTTTGAGGAGCCTTTTGTTTGGGGCATTTGGGCATTCTCTGCCTGAGAATGGTGGGAACTGTCAAGAAACCCCAAGAAATTTCATTGGTTGTGTAACTACCAAGGTGATCAAATGTCCATCTCTTGTTTTTATCAATGTTTTTTCATAAACTAAAGTTGGAAATTTGATCATGAATAGGTGGTGATAGAATGCGTAGATGGATTAATATCGGTCTTCCCTTTGAAGCCCTTAAAGTAAGCCGCAGTAAATCTGTGTCATTTTTTTTTATTACAACTTAGGTGTTTACGTTACATGTTTTTAGAACAGTTTTCTTTTGGAAACTTTTTTTTCATTTTATTTGTGTATATTTAGTAGTTTGAGTGGATTGGAATTATGTCTTAAAATTTTTTGTAAGAGCTTTCATTTGATGAAGACAAATTAATGCTGTAAGCAAAATTTGTAAAAATGATTGTGGGTTGTTTTCCATATGTTTGTACTGACAATATGAACAAGTTATGATTTTTTGTTATTCTGTGTACAGTATCCAAAGAATATGTGTGGAGTATCTAAAAAAGAAAAATGCGGTTGTCTCTTATCAGATAGCCTTGACCCAAGACGTCAGTGATCGATAGTGGATTGTGTTTGTACGCTCAAAGTAGTTTGTAATAGTGCGCCCTCTTACAGCATGATTTAACCAACTAACGTCTGGGAATCCTACAGCGTTGGGTTAACTTTTTCTCTGTTTTCTCCTCAACCTTTCCTAGAGAATCAACCAGCGAGAAAAATTTTGGAAAATGCATTTTCCGCAATCGCAGAAATAAACTACCATTGGACCAAGGGTCATGTTTAATAGAAATAACTTTTGCAAATTTATTTATACGATCCTTAGCTGATTGGTTCCCATAATTCTGCAATTGCATGCTGATTGCTTCCTTAGGAAAGGCTGGGAGGAAAACAAAGAAAACGCTTATCCAATGTTGCAAGTTTCCCAAGGTGTTTGTGAAATCTGGTCAAGTTGGTTAAATCATGCCATAAGTGGGCGCATACATACACGATCTACTATCAGCTGGCGTCTTGGGCCAAGATTACTTGTCAACCAGTGATTCTTCATTGATGTTTTTTTATGGATAAATTCACATGATGTCACAAAAATGAACTTTTTTTGCCGCTTACCGTTTTACATTGTCAAAATTTAAAACATTCATTACTGTTTTATGTGTACTTAACAAGTGTAATTGAACACCGCAGCAGTGGGTTAAGGAGGAGCACCTTTGAATCAGAATGTTTGGTGTGAGTGTGGGTGTGTGTGTGTGTGTGGATTTGTCTACCCTTTGAAACTGAGGGCTTTAAACCCACAATTCCTTCAGTGGCAATGTAATGTAGTCACAGACCTTCCTATATACACCTTGCACCACTGTCCCTAACGGCTAACGTGTGCCGTGCTCGCCATCTTAGGAGTCAATGATAAGGGCGTAAACGCTGCGTCACCTAAAACGTGGTCTACATTGTATAACACATGGGGAACCAAGAGGATTGTGATGATGGCATCAGGCGAATGCCTCAAAATCTCCCATGAGCTATGCACACCACCGCCATAACGGTGATGTAACCCATGCCACACTTTCCTGTCATTGTAATCCGTGCAACAGATCGCCACTGCTGAAATTGACAAAGGTTGAGAATGTGTCTCTTCCAACAGTGGCCCAAATTCCATTGCGATTGAGCATAGCTGGTGACTTCTCCAGTTTACCACTCTCATCGAAGAACTTTGGGCAGTGGCTCTACTCTCTACATCAGCATGCTGTGGCATACTGAGGTATGAGTTGGTCGTCTCGAGAAGCCGGTTTTAGGAGGGTTAAGAACGGTCCTGTTTTAATGTTCTGTAAGACTTTCTCATACTAGTTTAAATTCAGGAACAATGGAGGGAATAACAAGAGTTCCTTGATTTCCTTTCATTCACAAATGTGTGTAAGCGTGTCTACCCATAGACGAAGTCGACGTTTAGCAGCTATAATAGGGATCAGCAAGTTCTCACAAATCAAGTACAAATTTAAAAAAGCTTGCTTTAAAAAAAAGGGTGGGGGAGGGAGAACAGGAAAGTCTTCAGTTTATCTTGGTGACAATCGTGTGAGTGCATGTGTACATATTTACAAATATCGTACATACTTAAGTGAGCGAGTGAGGATTGTGTTCATTGTGATTTTGAATTGAGATTTCTGTGCAGGCATAACATCGGTGATGTTGATTTGTACATAACTACCTATGCATTAAACAAGCACTGGTCACACATTTGTATTCTGTAGTTGCTTTCGTAAATACATGAATGAAAATGTAAAAAAAAAAGTAAAAAGTATTTGTACACCAACCCACCATGCCACATCCATTTGATTGATTTGGTTTTTGTACATGTATTGTGGAAGTTTTATAGTTTAAGCTAAGTCAAATTTGTTGTAAAAATTGCAAGTTTTTCTCTCAATAGACTGTGCATGTCTCCTGCGTATTTGAATGTTGGATCCGACAAATTTTTCAATTTTGTTTTAATTGTGTGAAAAAAAAGGTTGGAACCAAGGGTTCACCAAAATTTGTGGAACCTTTCACAGTGTATTGAAGAGATCTTTATTTGGTAAATTCACAGTATTTTGATCATGTGAGGGTGTGTGTGAAAGAAATGAAATGAACTGTTTTTACTTTTGTTATTTATTAGGCTACTGGTACGAGAAACTAATGTAAGATAAAACTGCATTTGTGCTCAGGTGAGGCTTGCGGTGACACCATGTGTAAATTTCTTTTGAGTAGTGGTGGTTCTGAGAAGAACCGGTGGTTTGACAACTCAATGTTTCGATCAGTATGAAACGTTGAGCTATCAGAACCACCATTACTCAAAAGAGGTTTACACATGGTGCTACAGCAAACCTCACCTGATTGCACTCTTCCACCATGCAAAGTTTCAAATCCTACTTGTAATTGTGATGCAAGGAAATTCACTGTTGAAATTCCTGAGGTAAAAAAATACGATCAGTTGGGTTCTTCTGGATTGTTACCCAAACCAATCTGGTCCCCAGTCAGGACACCCTTTCGTGAGTAGAACCACCCATACTGTCCCAATTTTGGATACACTTTTACCCTGAATGGAACATGACCCACCAATGAGGATGTCAACGGTCCCCAAATGGGAAACCCGTGTCAAATTTTAGTGGATATATTTCTTATTTGACAAGTCTTCACAATAAATTGAAGTAGGCTTCGGTTAACTTTTCACACCATGAATCAATACTTAAGGAATTATAATTGTTCAAATATTAAAGATTTCTTCTTGGTGCATTTATGAAAGACAAAAATTCTTGATGGATTCTCATGGCTGAAGAAAAAAAAAAAAACCAACTTAATTAATGCTTTACGTTGAGATATCTTAAGAATGACACTTAAGTATTGGTGCTACATGTACATGAATGCTGTGTTGATATTTGGAAATATTATTCGTTGGTGGTGTAGGAACAGTTCACAGTAGATGGTAGAAATGCAATGTTTCATTTTGCACATTTTGTGTGTGACTGGTTTTCCTGTACTTTTGTCTGCATAGCGTGATGCTGCTGAACAAACGACGTTGCTCAGTAGAAACGGTTACCAGCCAAAGTGCAATGTTACGGACATGGCTTGTGACTTGTTTTCCAAGTCGGTTCGCTTAGTGGAATAAACATGTCAAGAAATGTTTCTGCCAGGTGTAATGCTTTTAAAACACACAAATGCTTGTGCAGAAGAGACATATAAAATTGGCAAAGAATTTAAACATATGAAGCTCTCTGAAGATTTTGTGGTTTGGTTTGTTATTAATTTTTAAATTAAATATCATTGTACATTTATGGGCTTTGTAGTTAATGACTAATGTACACATTTATGTGCACTACAGTGTCAGTAACATCTATCGATTATTTTTTATTTATTTGCTAACTGTAATAATTTTTATAATGCGACAGTTACACCTGTTTAACAATGTTGCTCCAAATCAGGGCAGAACTGACGAGGTGTTGTTTTATTTAACAACACCAGTATGATGTTCTTCTCCCGCAGTATTTTGGATTTTATTGGAACAAAATTCATGTCATGAAATAAATAACAGGAGACTCATAAGGCGAAAAGTTGTAGTAGACTAACAATTCACCCCACTATATCAAACATGGACAATCCTGGGCCCAAATTGCATAGAGCTGCTCAAGAAGTAAGGTCAGTACTTAACGATTTGCTGCTAAGGAAAAATGAGCAGAATACCAGTCTAAGACGGTACATGTTGCATTGTATTTTGACTGGTAACCTTACTCTGGTAAGCACAGTGTTGTGCCTAGCTGCTTTTTGGGCTTAAGCAGCTCTATGAAATTGAGTGAAGAGCTGCTTAAGCAGAGAATATCGCTTAACAAATTTCTGCCAAGCAAAAATGAGCAGGAAACCAGTCACAAATGGTACATGTCACATGACAAATGGTACATGTCACATGACATTTTTGCTAGCAACCTTATTCTGGTTAGTCAAATTGTTTTGTGCTTAAGCAGCTCTTTAAAATTGAGACCCCGGTATACCTGCCACTGCCCGCTTTCGTAAAAGACTAAATTTGTCTACAAATATGGCCAAGGGGTCAAGGGGACCTATCTCTTATCTTACAAACCTTGTTCACCATTTTCTGTGGGTTTTTAATGAATGAGCCGAATGTAAGTTAGACTTGAATAACATTTTTGCTACAGTTATAACCGAATGCTGAAATTTTAATTTCTTAGACAAGGGGCAGTTGCTAGGTCACATGATGCAGGGCACGCTTTTGCTTAGTTATGTAAGAGACAGGTAACACCAATGCACAATTCTGACTGAAAGTGTATGACATACTGGTACCTGCAACAGGCTTTGCCCGACCGGAGGTTGCTATACAAAAGCTTGCCCTGAACCAAGTGACCTAGGAGCACTCTCTCTGTAGTCTGGAGAATCCAATGTAAGTGCTCACTTGTGACCAATCAGGACCGAACATTATTCAAAAATTAACTCGGAAATTGCTTATTTTCTTACCCTTTAACTGTGCTGCCAACAAAATTTCCCCCACATTTCTACCAATAACATTTTGGAACTGCACACTTACAATAATCATGTTTTGTTGTTGTTGAAGTGTTCAGAACTACATTGTATATAGTAACAATGGTAACCTTTGGTTGATATTTATGATGGAATCGATGTTGCAAGATGACGAATACAGGGTGGAGTGTTCAAGCAAGTTAAAAGGCTGAATTAATGTACAGCCGTTTCACAAAAAAGCCACGTATTATATCTGAATGTTTTTTATAAACATTGCAAATGTTAGTAGACCTAAATTTATTGTGGTGTAGCCATGTTGTTTTTCTCCGTTTGAAATGAAGGGCAAAACAATCTGGAAGGGAGGGGGTATGACCTTAGTTATTGCTATCCTGTTTGTAAATGTGGTGTAATTTCACTATAAGCCACGCCCACTTCACACAAACTGGCTCCCACAAAAACAGTTCCCCTCACTGTGGTCAA
>CM021530.1:6893205-6913354 GCA_010994315.2 Pisaster ochraceus
TGTACTAACTATTATGCTAGTCAAGTACAAGTACGAGTACCATCAAAATAGTACTCGAGTAGTACTATAGTACAAGTACTAAGTACAAGTGCTACAACACTGGACATGTCTGCGAATCATATCAATGTGGCATCTTCCTATGAGTATGAAATGAAGATTTTTATGTAGCATATGTATAATGTAGGTGATCATGTTAAAATTGTGATTGTCATAAGTGTGTGACTATTATCGGCTGGGCTAAGATTAGATTGTGCTGTTGTTTACTCCCCCAAAATGAGGGGGGAGAGCCTGTAAGATTTATATTAAATTAAAATCAAATTTTCTACTGAGATTTAGATATCAAGAAACTCATTCTACTCATTGGTTTTTGATCAAGTGGCACCTACTTCAAAAACATAGTCCTTACAAAACAATTACCTGTTCCGTGTAGGCTGTGTACAGTATTTGTCTTTTCTCTATGGTATATTATAATGTGCTTATAGTCATTTTATTCCATATAGATTGAGGGTCAGACCTAAATCCAATTTCATAGAGTTGCTTCGGCACCAAACTCTGTTTAAGCACCTGAAGTTTGCTAAGCACAGAAAACAAAAAAGCTTAACAAAAACAGGTACCAGCCAATATACCATGTATCATGTGTGTTTTGTGACTGGTTCCTTGTACATTAATGCTTAGCAGACAAAATTACTAAGCAGCTGAAATTGGATCTATGTTTTTTGTCCTGGAAGGAGAATGTACATTTTCACTGTGAACATTTTTCCGTCCGCAGCCGCCCGTTCGAATACTGCCATCAAGCATTGTTCACCATTAGCCATGATCTAAAACAAATACCATAATTCTGTCCTTTTTTCGGACATCTGTTAAAACTTACATTAACAGCTCATACAAGGTTTGAAATAGAAATGTCCTAAACTTGACTAGACCTCTATGATGTTGTGGCCATCTTGTTTATTTCATCCATTCAAACCAGTGTAACCAAATCGAGGCTGAGAGGTTTAAGAATAGTTTGGTCTCTTTTCGATATGATTGACATCAGTCTTGTTCATGCCTTTGGTGCATGTAGCAAAGATGGCTGCATTACGATTAGGGACAATTAACTTATTGGTGGTTTTGTTTCAAACAATAACCATGTTGTTGTATTGTTTTTTAAAAATAATTTTGTTGGGGGGGGGGTATAAGTGCTAGTGTTAAGTGAATGTGTTTACTCTGAATCATGTAGTGCAAACAATAAAAATTACAAATCTCAAATGTATCGCTTATTTAAGGGTGTTTCTTTCTGTTTTCCAATATTATCCTATACACTACTAATACTCAAAGCATTTCTCCCCTGTGTACATTACTTGATGATCATAAAATAGACTTGATTTCAAGTCTGAGAATGCTGTTATTTGTCTGCATCAGATGCACAAAAACACTGTTGAGCCATATACGAATCGGCGGCTACAGCTATGGCTTCGACTGTTGCTAAGGATGCGGCAATCCAGCCTAACAGCCTTAGCTCCCAATTCAGAAATGGCCGTAGTCTTTTTCAGCTCATACAGGCACAGCTCCCATTTAGACATACTCAAGCCACAAGAGGGGGCTGTTGCAGTCCACCAACCACTGTTAATTTCAGTGCGATGGGACACATGTATAGCCTCGACACTTTTGGTTATGGTGAAGGGTAATTGTTACCACACATTGGCTTATGGAGAAAGCAAAAATAATTAAATAAAACCAATACATTGATAGCCGGCAAGCACAATAAAACTGCCCTTAACAAAAGAAATTCCCCTGTCAAAAAATGGTTTGTGGGCCGATTCACCTTGGATCAAATCCCTTATTAATGGTTTTGATTGATGTTTCACAGAAAAGCTGAAATAATGCATTTCTGTTGTGGACCGAATTGCGAAAGTCCTATACCAGTGTTACCACAATGACTGGGACACAAATGTACCCCCAAATAGTCCACCCAAAATTTAACAAAATGGTGCTCACAAAAAAATAAGTGCAAAAATTGACCAAATGGCAGGAATTGGGCCTTCATTTTCAAATATTTTCCAACTCCCCTACGTTGCTGCATGAGACAGATGTACCTTTTCCTTCATATTTGCACCCTCCCCCTCCAATAAAATATACTGGTTATGGGCCTGTCTCGATGCAACAATAGATGAGTGCAGACAATGGCCTTTGCTATCCATAATATAACAAAACATTTACTCACTGAAATGGGGGCACTATTCACATTCCAACAAGATAGAAAGGTTACGACCGGTATGCCACATATAATGTGTCCCATAATGTGAATGCATAAGATAGATCCATTACAGCCAAATGTCTCACCCCCAGACACATGCATTGTCTCTAACATCACTAGGATTCTTACACTTTGACGGTACTTCTCAGCCACAGCACAAGTCAGAACTCGAAATTAAATAACAAGACGACAACAAGACATACTAAAAGAAGCTTCTTTATTACTCGATCCCATCATTTGCCATTTCACCACCTTGACGTTGTACCTCTGAACAACTTAATTTCAGGTTGTACCAAGTACAAAGAATAACTTCACAAATAAAGGGGGGGGGGGTAAACGTCAGTGTAAAATAACACCTAATTATTGGCAGAAAATATAACGGTTTAGAGAAAGACCGCCACACACTTTTGTAATCATTGGCAAGCTTGTCAGATTTCTGGCATTGCAAATGTCCCTGCACAAGCAAAATGATCTCTTTTAACACAGCAAAAGTCATTTTCACAGATAGACAATGCAAAAAACTCATTTGCAGTTTATACGTTTGCAGACAAATTGGATTTGGAAGCCAAATTAATTCTGAACAGTCAAAACCAACTGGATTTTCTAGTGCCCTTAACAACAGACCTTAAAACCTGCAACACTTTTTAAGAAGTAATTTATCAGAAACTAGGAAAATATCACTTTTTAAAAAATTTGTAGGGTCTTTTGACTTTCACTGGTGGATTACCAATTAAAGATCAAACTGTAATACTGAATGGGATTACAACCCTTTCACATTCTTAAAATGCAAAAGTTACCTCGCTAACAGTTAAACAAACAGTCTAAACAGAGTTGGAAACATTTAAAAAAAGACCTTCAGTAAAACTCCTCTTTAAAACTTGTTAAACAGTTTACAAAAACTCAATCATTACAATATGTCATTCACCCAGGAGAAATAGTATCGAGCATCATCCACAACTCATCAGTACAAAACATCTAGACCACCTAGAAAAAACTCAACGTCATACAAGGCTAACATGAACACTGCCTCTACTGGTTGGCAAGTAAGAATACAGTTAAATTTTTGTTGCATATTTTTCAATACCTTTTGATATTTTTTTTCTTTCACTCTCAAAGTGATTTTTATAAATAATAATAATAATGTATATCACATTTTTGTCTTACTCTGTACATGTTTACATCTAGTTCTCTTTTTAAATAATTTACATAGGCATTATTTGGCTCAGGCCTGTGGATTGAAGGGCCGAGCAGCCGCAAACCAAACACAGCTCAAAAGCACCAAAAATAATATACCAAAAATAAATAACACAAAAGCCATGACAATAATACACAACACATGCATAAAATACAGGATTACAACAATTATTAATCTATGAGAGAGCTGTTTGGTCAACTTTGAAATTAATTGAGATATAATTTCAAGATTACCTCTTTAGAGTTAAAAGAATTTGAATTCTAATTTTTAAACCAAGTCGTTGAAATTCAAATTCTCTCTGAAAGTGAAAATCTTATTAAACATTTTTAAAACCAAGTATTGATTTTAAAATGTAAATTTCTTTCAACATTCGTTTTTCAGTCAAAGAAGAAGAAAAAAAAAAAGGAAAAAGAAAAAAACCAAGGGAAAGAGTAACAAAATAAAATGTCAAGTTAAAAAACTCCTGGCGTAACTTGCATTGTAACTTCCCTGTACAGACTCTTAATGTAAGAGGCATGCATAAACACGATACAAAAAAATAACAACTGGTTAGTAAGTCATCAACACTTCCGGTCTTTCGTCTTCAAATGAAAGAATAAATTACTACTTCCAGTATATATTATTCTTTAATCTCTATAAAGCTTTTGGTTAAAAATCATCAGATGCACTGCAAAAAACTGTACAAGGCTTCCCTAGGTTCATCAAATATAACATTTTTTTTCTTTGTACATGTACGAAGATGCCAAATTTCATATCGCCGAGAAGCAGAAACTTTTGTACAGCAACCATCTTTGCTAAGCGAAAACAATTTGTGGGGCACCATTGCAAGAATGTGAACATGCCATTTTTTGTTTATACTGGTAACCTCTTTTCTGCCAAGCAGTACTTGCAAAATTGTGCTAAGCAAAGTTTTGTGCTTACCAACTTTATGATATTTGGCTTTAGTCTGCTGCAGGCTGGTCCAACAGCCTGACAGCAACAGTTTGGAATGGCTTCGCTAGTTTATAATGGTTTAGCAGTGGTTACGTAAATATCATTGACTGGCCAAATTCGCACAAGGACCATTCGTCGACTAGAGACTGACAGTTATGCCTGGTAACCCACACCTTTTTGAGCATGAGCACCAGTTAATATTAGCTGCTAGTCGTCATATGGTCCTTGTTTGAACTTGGCCCTTTTTGCGATCATGCATTTTTTCTTCATTGCAAATATGCAACAAATGGTTTGCATCTTTTGTAAACATTCCAAGATGTCTGTTCCACTTTGCATCAAAAAGAGTCTCAATGAAATGATTCACAGAAGTGTTGACGCACTTCAATGTGCAGGAACAGCTCACAGAGAATCGAACATTTCATAAGCTCCCAAGTAACCTTTGGCAAATGAATTCATTCGAATCATGAAAAATATCACTCATGCTGGAGTGAAATCTTTCACGTCGGTTTATAAAGCACATTTTGAAACTCATCAGATTTGTCCTTCCTGGTCGTCCAAGATGGGCCCAGAGCAGAAAGAGTTTCTCACAGATTTCAGAATATTGGTTGAATTTGTTTTATATCATTAATTATACTTACTAACATTTTTGAAGTCAAATCAAAATTATTAAAATAAATTTAAACATTTGCAGAAAAAAAATAATCCAAGTTAAAATAAAAATAAAAAGAAGAAAACAAGTCTTTCATCATAATCTGTGTGCAGTGATCTCCACTTTACCACACTCTCACAATAATAAATTAGAACATGTACTAACACAAACAATAATTACCAAGTCACTGACTCGGTGGTTATTGTTAAACTAAGTTTACAACTACACACACAATTAGTGTTCTTTCTCAAGTTGTCAAATATTTAATTTTAAAATAAGCCTTTCATTCGGATTTAAAATGGAGAAGAAAGTTATTATTTCATAATAGTTTCTCTTCCATGTTAAAAATGCACAAGAATAATTTTGGACAAACAGTAGGTGGGGAATTTAGATAACTGTTCAGTGAAAATCAGTTTAAACATAGTTGTCATAAACGTTTGAAGCGGTGATTTTGTTAAAAGTTATTATCAGAAATTGAACAAAAACAAACTGAAATAACTGTCTAAAATTCAATTTCTGTATCTCTCTTGAACTTCTTTCTAAAATGTTGATTAAAATTAATACAGCAAACAATGCCCAATTAAACTGTCTCCAGTTTATATCAGAACAATGCAGACACGCCTTGAACATTTAAAATACATCTCTTTGATATAACTTTCCAAATGTGTTCATATGTTGAGGTATATAAATGTTGAAGTGCAATCTGAATGCCATCTTTATTCAACCCAAAATCACAGAAACAATTAAAAAACATTCCCTAGCCAACCTGGTAACTAAAAGCTACTGTACATAATATACTAGAACGCTAGATGTACTTAAGTAACCTCAATGGACTGGAGAGGGGGGCATGGGGACGACATTGTCTCCTCAGGATCCTGTAACATCTGTGATGAACAGGTGGATCCCAAGGATGGCAATGGTTGCCCCTTGGGGTGGGGAGTAACCGATGTGGAGAATCCCTCCACACCGGAGTCTTCGTTATACAGACGCTTGATACTGGCGTAGATATCCTCATCTTCCTCCATCTGGTTCTTCCGCTTGGCTAGCTTGGGTTCAACAGTATGATGACCCATGGTGACGGCCTGGTCGTGGCTGCTGTGGGGATTGGGGTGGGCGACAATGTAGACAGCATTGAAGCTAGGATGGCCCATTAGAGTGCTGGTGATTAACTCACGACATCGAATGAGCTGCTGATTACTCACCTGTGGAGTAACAAGGTAAACAGTTTTAGTCAAGGCTTGAGGTTCAAGTATACATAAAAGGTCAAAAACTCCTGAAAAGCTAATAGGAAAGAAACATTTATAAATCAGGGCCCAATTTTAATTTACATCATTTCATCTCTAGAGGGCCAAAGCCGCCAACATTCATAAAGCTACTGAAACACACAAATTAGCTCAACAGAAAAATGTCACCAGCCAAAATACTTTATATGCAACGTTTGAGACTGGTAACCTGCCTTATTTTGCTTAGCAAAAAACTAAGCTTAAACGGCTGGCTCCAGGCCTTTGAAACAAGGCTAAGATACTAAGTACATGTACAAGTAATAAACACATTATGAGGTTAAGATAAGCCTATAAATGTCTCTTACATAAAACATAACTAAAGAATTTTAGGATAGTTTCTTAATATAAGTTGGAAAAATAAACAGAGAATGGCCCTTGGCTCAACTAAACCAAACCATCTAGGCCTAAATAATAGCTCCCTTCTCAATACCTGTAAGCAGGAAACAAACAAAAATGATTTGAAACTTCAACATGGAGGAAATACAATCAAGTAAGGATTGTGGATACACTATGAAAACAAAATCTCTCTACGAGCTATGGTGGTTCCGAGAAGAACGGGTAGTTTAACCACGCATATTTGTTCCTTGGAAAATAATGGGAACATAATATCGAGTACAAGCAGCCCCGAAACTAGGGTACAATTTTAGGGGGCACAACAGATTCTCGAGGCCAAGTTTCGGTTTGCATTTCTTTTTAACAAGCCCCTAGTCAGTCCTCTTTTCATTTTGACATGAAGGCAAAAACAAATGCATTGTCTCTGTGTAAATTTAAATACAGTTTAAAAAACATTGAAATTAATACATTAAAGCTTCTAATGTGAAACATTTTTCTTCGGCGATGTTAAATCTCAGAAGTCAAGTTTTTAAATGGGGGGGGGGGGGTATCTGTTACGCTACTGAGTACAAGAGCTGATCTATATGTACTCATGGTGTAGGCTTTAGTAGACTTTCAGGCTATTTCAGCACAATTTTTCTGACTTTTGAGAAGAGATACTTACACCAATGAGACGTTGAAACATCATGGACAACGTCAACCAGTCCCGACTGACAGTCTCCAGCTCCAGGCTGAGCAGGCCCAGAGCCAAAGCGGACGGGTGGAAAGTCGCCAGCTTGTGATTGGTTAGGCACTGACTGAGACGTCCTGTCAGGATGGACAGGTGGCGGGATGGAGTCATGTGACCCAGGGGAGACAGAAGTTTCGGGAACTGGGTCAACAACATGGCGTGGAACTGAAAAACGTAAAAAAAAAAAAAGGATAAAAGTACATTAATTTATGTGAGTTCTTCATTTGAATTGAATTCTTTTAATTTGAATTTATGACTTTGCCCTTGAATACACGTGAGGATAAACATTTTGTTTTATACATAAAATTATAATCAACACCCAGCAAGATATCAAAATGTGAATTACAATGCAGCATTTATGGAAAAAAAAAAGTTGTTTTATTATTTTCATCACACCCTGTTTTGTCTGTCAACTTATGCAGGACAGAAATAAAATATCCCACCACTGTCTCTTGTGTCTTGGTTTCCCTACAGTGGTGACATTCCACTGTCCAATTGGGAAGGCATTTTCTTAAAGACAATAGACTTGCCTTTGTAAGTGCCAATATGAAATGGGCCGATTTCACAAATGGCCAAGATTGCTCTTAAGATGTGTATCAATCTCAATTGCTGAGCAAAGTGAGATGTCACAATACAAATCACTATGGTAATACTTTCAACTCATCATAAGATGAATTATAAGTGCTTTGTGATATCAAGCTCAGCTGGTCCCACTGCAAATGGGTAGTCCAAAAAAACTATTTTTCAATCTTAAGTAATTTCGGGACTGCTTTCACAAAGAGCTGACATTGCTATTAAGTTGTGTATCAATCTTAATAGCAAAGTGCAATGTCCCAATACAAATCACTGTGGCAATTATTGACAACTCATCTCAAGATGAATCTTAGTGCTTTGTGAAACCAACCTAGGACACCCTTATTTTCTGCACTAAAACTCCTCAGTGCAGTTATCTTACCATCTGCAGAAATTCCAAGGAGGTGATCGTGGTCAGGTCCCACTTGAGCTTATCTAGGATAATGAGCTCCATTCGCAGTACCTCACCTACGGAGAAACTACAACCACTCTCCTGGACAAGATCCTCGGTGGCCGGCACATCCTGAGCAATTACAAAGTGGGAATAAATTATCGTTTATGTGGGTGATGTAAAGATATACATGTATGCATATTACATCGTTAACTACAGTAGTTACTTACATGGTAAAACTGTCATGCAGTAGATCGATCAATTTGCTAGAGTGGAAGTTCAAGTCATATACACTAGGAAAAACAATCTCTCTAAAATTGCCATTTCCCTTCATCTTTCCTGACGAACTTAGCATGCACTTGTTATCAGATTATAGTTTATCTTATGGCAATATGTATGTATGCAAAATATCATTTATAGTTTGCAGATATGTTACTCTGGAGATAATTTTATGCTTTTGACTTTATTCTATTTTACTTTATGGCCAAATAAGAGTACAAAATATCTAATACCTATAAACATTTTAAATAAAATTCTTTTTTTTTCTTAACTCTTTCAGCGCCTGCTTTTTGGGGGGCGTTTTGAACCTAAAATGCCAAGCTTTTTGAAGTTTAAGAAATTATGTATAAAAATGTTTTAAAAATCAAAAAGGCTTTCTCACCAAACAAAATGTATCTTGCTGATTTGTGTTGCCTTGGTACATTCCAAAGCCAAAAGTATTTCTTGAGTGATAATGCCTTCTCACGACAACATGAATATTACAGGTTTTACATGTCGATTGATGACTTTTTGAGTACATAAAGCAGATCATACATGTACGATAATGGCGCTTTCGAAATACATAAAATAGATCGTACAAGTCCGACAATGGCACTGAAAGAGTTGATATTAAATGCTCTGGTATGCATCATTGAACCCTTTATTTATTCATAATGGATTGTTTTTTTGTGGGTAGATATCAAGTTGCAATACTACTTGTAACAGTGTCTCAATAACACTAATTACACACATTATTTTTTCCAATACTTATATGATTCATACAAACCACTTACATTATACACATTTTTTATTTAAAGGTGTATCTATTCAACAAATTCACTAGTCACTTACTGGTCAGGAAAAAGCCAATGATCTGATAATCGTTTTTGGTTTTTGTAATTAAAGTATTTACCTCATCTTCTTCTCTCAGCTTGGCACCCAGGAAGAAACAACTGAAGGCAATGCATCTTAAGTACTTGGGTTTTGCCTGTTGAAAAAAAGAAAAAGAAAACACAAAAGTTTAATCAAATGAATCCTTCACTCCCCTGAATGATTTACAAAGATCCTTCTTCACTCTGAACAAAACCAACACTACACCTCACAAGCCAAACTGCTGATTACAGTGGTATGCCTGATCCCATGTAGCCTAAAGCATAGGCAGTTTACTAGTGCAGTTCTCAGTCCAACAGAATCAAACAAAAAGTGAGTCATGCAGTTGGATTTTGATGGCTTTTTGGAGGTAAGGGTAAAAAAAAAACCAAAAAAAAAAACAAACTGATTTTGTACTGTATACAGAATCCAAACTGTTTCTTTTCTTTGTAAGCTGAATAAAACAAGTAGGATCACGGAATAAAAGCAGGGTCTGTCTAGTAACAGGGAGGCAGTACCTTTTTATTTAACGTCTTAAGTCTGCAATGACATCAAGTGTTGTTGTAAGCTTGATGCACAACATGGATGATATGCATCAGTCCTGTTGAACTATTCTTTCACAAAAGTAATAATTTTACCATCTTTAAATATTGGCAGCATTCTGCATTAACATACTTTGTAATTGTAATAATTGTTGGTATTGATATTCCGGTAGAACAGTTCTTAAAAAAAATAAAAAGAGAAAAAAAGAAGAAGAAGAATTGTCCTAGTTGACAGCATTCATCAATCATAATAAGTGTCATTATAGATGGATGAAATTGGATATTTTTGTTCAACTTTCACTTTTCAATTAACAATAATTATTCTAGCTTTCGAAATACCCTAAGTTACAGATGGTATTTCGTAATAATGCAATGGGCTCAAAACTAAACTGCCACAACAGCTGCTGAGCGGAAATAAATATTGATCAACGACCCAATACATGAAACCCAACACAACCATTGTCAATGAGAGTACTGCAGGCATAATGTACTGTGCACTGCCTGCACTTATGCAACACTTTTTGCTTTACTTTATCTCTCCTCACAATGTGCATGTGATGTACATGTACATGTACATGTACAAGCCCCCAGCACTGTGCACTCAGGGAGTGCATGTGCAGACATGTTAGAGTTGTAAACCACAGAGCAAGCATTTCCATTGTAGTCAAATAAAAGCCTTTCAACATGTTCAATGTGAAAACCCATGGCTGCCTGGATCAGGGCTTAGTGTTCCTTGCTCTTTGATCAGGGTGAGAGTCACTGCTGACCAAAGGGACTGCTAATGTGAGGTGGTTTTTTTAAATGTTGGCATTTCAACTTTTTGGTAAATGAGTTAATACTAAAGATCGTCATAATGCTCTGGAAACAATTTCCTCAATATTACAGATATTTAAATAAAAGAGCATGATTTTGATTTTGTTTTCAAAAACAATTTGCAGCTTTTTATTGTTTATAAATAGGTTTTTTTTAAGGTTGACTTTTACAGAAAAATATCTTAAACTGAGACTTGTCTGCCCTTTTCTGTGATTACAATTCTGTCTTTGTAACTTCACAGTCAAAAAGCAACCAGGAAGGAAAATGATCTCTCAAATTACAATGGAGACAAAAACCTGACCATTGTTTACAACGACAATCCAGGAAATCACATCACAACCTAAACCATTACCAGGAATTAACAACGCTTATTAGAAATACATCCGCAACTACCATCACGTATGCAAGCCACTAAAACACTGCAGGTAAAGACAGCTAACCTATGGCATAAATTCATTCCACGAAACAAAAGTGGAAATTGTCTGACGTAGTTTTAAAAAAGGCTTCAAGTTTCCAAGCACAAAACGAATTTCTTTTGATATTTTTTTCCGGTCACTTTTCACCTGTTAATACTCCGAACTACATGAACTGTACAATGTACATGTACTGTACATTTACATGCAGAGTCCCTTGTCCGGTTTGAAACTACATGGTCACAACTTACTGCAGTTCCCTAAAAAATGTTACCGCATTGGAAAAAAAGAAAAAAAGAAAAAAAAAAAGTAGTTTATTTGAGAGAGTAAGTGATCAAACCTGATCAGGAATAAAATTCAAATCCTATTATTTGTTGGCTTTTGTAAGTCATTTCACACTTTAGTGAAAATGGATAAAACCAGCTGGATTACTCAAAAGAATTAAAAATTCCCTCCA
The DNA here is from genome assembly GCA_010994315.2 of Pisaster ochraceus. Taxonomy (NCBI): domain Eukaryota; kingdom Metazoa; phylum Echinodermata; class Asteroidea; order Forcipulatida; family Asteriidae; genus Pisaster; species Pisaster ochraceus. The sequence continues at coordinate 6,904,882 of CM021530.1, forward strand.
AATGCTCAATCCCCTCTAATATTTCCCCATTGCGGTTAGTCATCCCAAAAACTCTGGTGACACTTGCAGTGGTTTGAAGCTTATCTTGTTTGCACTGATAACAGAACTTGTGCTAGATATGAAAAGACACAATACTGATGACCCGGTAAGTTAGTACTGACAGGTTCACTGAATAAACTTTGAGCCCTCCTGTGGGTGTTCGACTCCGCAGACATAATACAAAGTAGGCTGCTCTGAATAGAACGACAACATGTGACCTTAACCCATGACTAATGCTATGGTAAACTAGCCGCAATCATTCAAAACAAGTTTCAACCTGCACATCAAATCCGCTCAACTGATGTGTTTGCTAAGAAAAACATTTACAACAAAATATTACAAATTGCATCATGTTTGCTTCTCTCAAATATTTACAACAAAATTACTTGATTTGCATTATGTACATTCAATTTAATTTCCAAACATTGAAAACCATTATCCTGCCAAAAGTTTTACATTACCATTAGTCTAAAAGGCTGTAGTTGTCTCTGCATTAGTCCTATTTTGACAAAACAAACAGTCATCTAGAAATGAGCCACTTGGGAGTTAAATTTGCATGTCTGGTACCACGCCTTGTTTTAATACTAATTTGATTTTCTGGTTTTTAAACTGGGGTACCTCACCTTGACAGCCATAAGGAACCTGTCCAGCAGTTCAGCACTCTGCATGAAAGTTTCCGGGCAGTATTTGAATTTCTGATTCCATTCTAAGATCCACTTAACTGCCTCGTCTCTTTGGCTGGGCTGGATTTCATGTTCCTTTAAAATAAACACATTTCAGGACAAATTCAGAAAGTTAGTGAGAAATAAAATCTTCAATCTGTTGTTATATTATTTTGTGAAGCACAAAGTCACAACTCACAGATTAATAACCCTTTACAGACGCGGTATGCACCTGTGTCTGCCATTTCCTCCAGTTTGGGTGTTGGATTCTTTTGTGCACATTTTGACTCCCAAAGTGGGGGGACAGGATCGGAGCGTCTAATTGCGCTGTGTGCTGTGCGTCGTGCAAGGGGTCAAAATGAGAGTAAAATAATCCCAAGTAAAATGTTGCATAAAACACAAACTTAACATGCAAAATCAACATGGAGCCAATCACTAACAAAATTGCAAAATCATTTTTGGCTGGTCATCTTTTGCCGCTATAAGAATTAGGATAAAGTACTGTTAGCATTGAAACCTGAAAAACAACTTTAGGGGATTTTGTAATTCACTTGATGTCGGTTACAAAATTGAAAGTATGCAAACTGGTTAAGTCCCTTTTCTACAGAGAACAGAACTTCATATGGTTTTGAGAGTCTCAAAGGAATTTGAAACTGAAAGAGTAACAGATCTGCAAACTAAATAGTCACCTACTTTTGAAACACCTCAGTGATAATCCAATTGGGCCTAGCCACTAAGCTTATTAAATGAAGGATCTTTGATACATAATGCACTCAACAGGTGGGTTGAGGGTTGGGCATTATATTGTTCTGGCCTTCATTGTGAGATTATTATCATTATGACTACTAAGAGATTCAATCAAACTGTCTACATGAAGACTTGATGCTAGTCATGTTTCCTTTTTTTTTTTAACAAACATATATAACTTACAGTCTTTCAGAATATTATTTTACATTAAATCAAACATAAATTACACATCAATTGTGATGTTATTTACATGGCAATATCCATAAACAGGCAAACAACAACTACTTTGCACACAGTTAAACTATTTTGTGAGCTTACATTGATTATTGTTCTTCATAACAGACTGTTTGTTATTGGTCAGGCGCTTAAACATCAGAACAAGCAATTCATATTAAAATCAGGAAACATTTCACAAACAAATATTTAACTTAAGAAGTTATCACAACACTCTTCAGGAAAAAATAAGTACATAGATAAACACACATAGCTAAATGGGTGTGCTTGTGCTGCTCATCTCGTCATCTAAAGACATCAACAAAATGTGAACAAGAAATTTCAAATCACAGACATAGATAAAATATATTGGTTAGTTTGTGGGATCAACATTCAATGGGGATAAATGTCACAATGCTTCTGTTTCTGTCAATGGCGTTTTTGTCCGAACAGAACTGAGAACCTGTAGCGAGTTCTGAATGATGACAGATTATATTTACCTCTTCCATGGGCTGTTTGAGAAGAAGGGGCCTCCATACTTGTCGCTCTTTGGCGAGGGCCTCAGAGAGCATGCCGTACAGCATGTTGGCCTGAAGCCTCTTCCCTGAGGAACATAGCATGGCTAGAGCAGACCAGTCCCACACCACACACAGCAACCACAGGCACCTGCAATTAATTAATTAATGCTTGGGTCAGTAGGCAAAATATTAAACCCTTCGGCTTTTGTAATTATTTATTTTTTGTGTTCTTTACTCCAATCCATTAAAATACATTTTAAAATATTTTTAATGTTACTATCCAACAAATTGTTGTACCCCTAGTTCCATTTTATTAATTCAAAAATGGGTAAAGCAAGAAAGTTTTTACAAGAATGCTTTTTTACTGACACTTTTTAAAATATATTAATACTATTTTAATTTCTGCTGGCCTAAATGAAAAATACTCACACAAATAAACGTTTTTTTCTGGACTAGCAGAACGTTTGGACTAGCAGAACATTTAGACGTATAGTACGACCGAAGACATTTTGAAAAAAGGAGTATAGCACCCCAGTTACAGGTTGGGTCTACCCAAAGTTAGATTTCTTTGCTGCCCTTTGTTTGACCTGTGTTTATTTTTTATAATTGTATATATTTTAATTTTTAAAACTATAACTTGATGAAAAAAGAAAATCTAGTTTAAGGAAGTAGGCTCCAAGAATCAGCCCCATTTATGAACTCCCTGCACCCTGAAAGATGCAACAAACAACTACACAGTCACCAGAACACCAAATCCGGCTATCCGTGTGAACAAAGCAACCGGCTTGTCATTGTGATTGTGAACGCTCTGCTACACACAGCTTGGCTTAAGACCGAAAGTCAAAATGGATACGCCCAACACCAAATTCAAACTCAAATTAAACAAATAGTACGCAAAATGGGCAGGTTTATCAGACAAAATACGATGAGTTGATAGCACTACTTGCGACAAGCAAAGTACTATTAATGTTCCTTAAAAAATGACAGCTATTATACAACCGTTATCGATTACCGTTACAACAGTTGAAATGAAATATTTTTCTGCTCCTGTCAAAATGGACAACTGAAAACACCGGAGAAAACAACTGAAAAATATGTACCTTCTGCCCAAAAGAGCCACACATGCACAAGCTGACTGAACCAGCGTTATCCATAAGCGTCTGCGAAGACTCCTGTCCCCTAATTAACACATTTTGGCGTCCATTTTCAGCTACTAACTGGTCCAATTTTCAACAGAAAAAACGAAGGTCCTGCTTCCTTCGACGGTATATTTTATGTACACAGCTGATTTATTGTGATTTTATTTACTAGACAAATTCGCGTTGTCACCGCAGTGTAGATCTGAAATAGCCATCCGCGTTATAATCCATCGGCTGCAAAAAATACCCATACATTTTGTTTTATGAAAATACATTCATTTGTAAGATTTGGTAAAATTGTGTTTACTATATACATGTAATATTTAGATCTAACAATATTTAATTTGTTTTACTTTATAATGACAAACTGTTTGTTTTAGATGCAGCACTATTTTCTAGGGTGGGTATTTAGAAGAAGGTGAACTGGTCGTGGCCTCAAGGGTCACGTACCGTGCATGCGCACAACTAGTGCCAGATGTACGGTGGGGATGGTAAACAACTAAAAGACTATTCTATTCAATTTATTTTTAGAACCATCCCACCCCCCCGTAACATTTCTCTCTTTTCAAAAAATTGTGCTCTTTCTGTAGTAAACAAAAACCTTATGATACTCTCAAGTTACTCTGCTACACTTGCAAATCCAAAAATCTTGAATTCTACCGCAAAAACTGCTTTTGGAAAAGTTAAAATTTGTGATTGGCGAAGCTTGAAAGCTGACAGTCAAGCGCGCCAAAATTGAAACCGTCAAATTGGACAAAAGGTTGTTGTTGTCTCTGCCAGCTGACCGCCGGCGTCCCTTGGCCTGGGCTCGATCGTCAAGGACAATGAGGTAAGATAAGAAAGAGTTGGCTTGCCCACAGGATCGGTTAGTTTTTCCATGGAGGAAGAGTTTTTCAATATTGTAACTAGTGGTAAGCAGGTAAGTGGTGATTCGATTTATTTCACAATCTCAGCCTAAATTTTAAACAGACAAATTAACTCTAGCATTTATTACATCTAACTCATAACTAGCACTAGGGCGCTTTTGTTACTCTTTTTTTTAATTATAAATTTTGACATCTTTCCATGGAGGTACCTCCATGTTTTTGACCGAATTAGATATCAAAATTATTCAAAAAAGGAGTAGGCCTACATCGCTCCAGTGACTGGATCTATGCAAGGAGTAACTTTTTCAATTGTTAATTTTTTAAGATGTGGAAATTCTTAGTCCACAGATGAAAATGTCACATGCATCCTATCCATTCTTCCATGCAGCACCAGCACTGCATGCAGCAAGCTGCTTTTTAACCTCTAAAACAAATCATTGATACACAATGTGAAGAGCCTAGTCAAATAATGATTGAAGAATGTTATTAAGTTAATGTAATTGTTATATTTTAGTGCCAAGAACTGTATTTTCGTAAATAACACTGTCGAGCTCCTGTTAGTGTTAGTGTTGTTCCATTTCAGTTTGTTTGAATATAAACTAGTAGTATTATTATTTAGCAATTATTTACCAATGGACCAAGTACCAGAATCACAGTCAGACACTACGTTGGCATATAATGCTTTTATCTTGTAATTATCATTCAATGAGGCCTGACTTACACATGACATAAGCTTAGCATTGTTAACCGAGCTGTAGTGACTAGTGTTATTGTTTTTCCTCCTCCATGGTATTTTATTAACGAGGTTTGTTACCATTTCTTAATTTTTTATTCTGAATTATGACAATGCATTTTTAAAAATTATTTGATGAATTTTAATAAATAAATGCATAATATTATTTTGGTGATTGCTGAAACATGAAAAAAATTGAACACATTTGAAATGGAGTACATGATGTACTCCCAATCCCGCTGACCAATTCCCCTACTATTTTTTGTGTGTTTTAGTGGTACTTGGTAGCCAAAAGAAAAACATTTGTTTGGATTTAGGAAACTGTTAAATAGCTCAACTCAAACAATTATTTCCTAATTCACTTCAGCTATTCCATCATGATGGAGGCATAAAAGGCACGCAGAACCACCGACAACTGCCATCAAAGAATCACCAAAGAGTACAACAATCACTCTGCTCTTGATGTCTTGACAATGAGGCCTCTATTGTGATCTCAGCTTTCTTGATTCAGCGAACTTCAATAACATTCCACTTTGAAGATGTCCGTTTCTTCAGGGAAGAGTCATCTGTGGCGCATGATTCAGGCGGCCCTGGATGCAGCCGAGTTCTACCAGCCTCATCTTGAACATCTACAACATATTCCTGAGGTTAGCTTCAATTTAAAAACAATATCCAATGTACCAGAGAGCATAGACTTGTTCAATCATATTTACTAAGATACTGAGTTGAAGAACAAAGAGCTATTCCAATAGCTTTCAGGCCGGATACTTCGTTCTTGAAAGGGCGAAGGGCACCAAGGCGTTTTCTCCTTTTGTAAAGGGCACCTCAAGGAGGAAATTGTTAACTAAATTACTATGGGAGCCTTTCAAGAGGCACCAAGGCAATGACCGGGGCAACGAAGGCAATTTCCTCTATTGCCTCTGTTGCTGCCGTGAAACATCAGGCCTGTGCTTTATTCCACGTACTGCATCTCTTTGGAACTTCTTGCCTGGTGCATGTTTCCCTCCATTCTACAATCTAGACTGTTTTTGGAGAAATATCAATTCCAACCCTCAGCTCTCCCGAGTCTTACATGATTTCTTCTTGTAGCCCCTTACCAAAAGTGGCTTTTAGTCTTGTTTGGGGCAAACTTGCATAAAAAAAATATAAGAAGTTAGAGTGTCATACAAGTGAGTTGGACACTGGCCCATATAAATGTCCATCGTTCTTTCATGGAGAACAACATTTGTGAGTAAGGTCAGCACATCAACTCAAATGAAATACGAAATGTTAGTGCGGCTGATATGCTATTTTACAGGCATGCACATTTTTAGCTAATTAGCTGCTGTTTTCTTCTTTTTTTTTCTTTAATAATAGTGCCATAAAAAATATTTAAAAAATACTACACAAATTTAAGTGTGGTCAACCGTTTTTTATTTGCAATAACAAAGTTGTCTGTTAAACAAACTGAATTGCCTTCATTCTGATTTTTCTAACAATTTAAAGTTTTTTTTTTTTTTCAGGATGAGGAGAGTGTCACCCTAGCAATGCATGATTCACTTGTCGACAGACTACGTAGTTGGAATCGTTTCTACACACTGTCGTCAGAAACATTTTTCTTGGCGGTTAATACATTAGATCGTTTTCTTTCTCTTGTGAAGGTAAGGTTAGAATTTAACGCTTAGATTTTCAAAAGGCTGTTAAGCACAGAAATTTGCTTAAAACAAAAACAATTGGATCGTCACGATCATAGTCTGCTTGTGGCTAGACATGGAAACATAAACTCTCACCCAGTTAGTTACATGCAGCAAGTGTTAACCGTCACATCACAAACAAAATCTTTTGAGGGTGCCGTCATTATCACGCAACGTGAGCAGTAACTGAGTTCAGAATTTAATTTCTGGTCACAGACTCGCTGTGATCACAACGACAGTGCCCCTTTAACACACAAACAAATTTGCTTTCATTAAACAAGAATACCAGTCGCAGTAAGCCATATCTGGGAGTTTGATTTTGAGTTGTCTGGCACAATAACTCAAATAACAAATAATCGGTCACAAGTGAAAAGTCAAAATTTGAATATCCCAGATAAGTCACTTGGGCATGTTCTTGTTTGAATTCAGAAGTCTTCCTAACTTATCAGGCATCTTATCAGGCATGCAACTTTTCAGCCGATTTCCTCATTTTCGAACTAAAAATTATGCCATTGAAATTTGTCAAACACTGCACAATTTTGCGAAGTTGCTGCTCGCCATTTCCCTTTTGTGTGTTTTTTGTGCAATATCACAGTCATGTTTATCCACAGATAGCAGGTTCAAACCAACCCCGTTCTAGTCAATGTTTCCTTTGTTCAGCCAAAAACTAGTTAAGATTTACCCAGTCATTTTTCCTTGTGGTTAATCACTTTCTCCTGTTATGCCACAATGGTTTCTCACTTTCCCCAGAGTTTAAAAAACCCCTAATTCATGATGTAAATTTGTTGCCATGTTAACAGGCGAGACCTCATCACTTAATGTGTGTGACTGTAGCGAGTTACTACCTCAGCGTTAAGATAGTGGAACATTCACAGGTGAGTGCTTGAAAAAGACTGATTCTTTGTGTACTTCTACTTTTACTTCTCTGATGATTCTCATCAATGCCCGTTCAGCATCTAGATGAGGCATAAGGGCACTGGATGCAGGAAACACCAGGGCAAACCCCTTCTCTTTGTGATAAGTGTACTGCGGTCTTTTACATGCATTGATAGTTTTAATACAACACACGAGACATATGGCTTTAGGTCTCATCCGATATCCAAAGGACGAAGCAACAAAAGTGTCTAAGGTCACAAGTGTCATGACTGGGACTCAAACCCACACTCTGCTGATCAATGAGAAACACCAGAGCTTGAGCCAGGTGCGCTTGACCGCTTGGCCATGTGGCGCTACACAGTTACTGAGATTCCTAACCCAGCTACACTACCATATTCTGGTGCAGGCCTGATGGAGGCAATTGCCTCACTGCCCCTGGTCATGTCCTTGGTGCCCCTTGAAATATTCCAGTGCCCTTAACCAAGGATAAATTGCCTTTCCCCTAGAAGAGCAAAGTATTGGGCCTGCTTGTGGTCAAGGTTCGAATCCAGTATCCACCAAGATACCAGGCGCTCAAAGAGCTAAACACTCACCTCTGTGGCTCTGTCGAATTGCTCCTTAGTTTATGCCTAACCATCTCATCAGATGAAGTGTCAATTGCTTCGTCCTTCGTGAGAAATCAGAGTTAAAGTAAACAATGTTAAAACTGACCAAAGATATTTTCTCCAAAACCAGGATGTCATGTCGCCAGAGGATCTGGTCCGCATCACCCAGTGCGGCTGCACCACCAGCGACGTCGCACGGATGGAAAATATCATCTTACAGAAGCTTGGCTGGGACATGGAAGCGCCAACCACACTGTCCTTCCTACAGCTCTTCCACGCCTACTGCGTCGTCTCGGACACTCTTGGTGTGGACACTGGGAAACAGACGGATCACTTAGACATCATGACTCGAAAGCTAGAGGCTTGTATGTGTCACTTCCCTCTAACGCTGTTTAAGGTTGG
>CM021530.1:6945492-6964234 GCA_010994315.2 Pisaster ochraceus
ATTTTATAACAGTTATAAGTGGTGTGAATGTTATACACAATGTTGCAATGCTCACTTCTGCAGCACACGAGAAATTTAGGATCGGATTCGAACAGAATTCGAACCGGATTTAAAGACAGAAATACACTCCGGATGACTAATAACCCAGTACTAACTTTTCGAATGTCATTTTCAATTTAAAAATCGACGTTTCACCTTCCCCTTAGATAACAAATCACCCTTTTACCGCCACTGGTCATCAGACTGCTTAATGAACAAGACACGGAGCGGGGAACGCGGAACCCGACAACATTTCTACCCCTCACTGGTCAGTGTTTTGTCCTTCTTTTAACTCACCGTGGACAGGTTCAATCAGAATACCACAGAGGAAACACGTGTACTGTAGCTAGAGTAAATGTGACTTTAAAAAAAAATATAAAAAAAATACAAAATCTTTGTGGAGTTTACTTTTAATAGACTTGCAACTGTTTGACAACATTCATAAACACCTTATAGAGTATTCCAACACTCACGTTTAAACTGTTTTAGTTTTATTTATGTGTCAGACTAGTTTCTTAAAAGTTTTGCATTTTGGCCGCTCCACGTATTTCGAGAGAATACATATGAAAAACTACTTAGTATGTTGGCTTAAAAAAATTGGGAGTACTATTTCCTAAGTTGATCCTTTGAACTGATATAAAATGCAATGGAATAGGATTCAATATGTGGAAGGATGGGGGTATTAGTTTGAATTTTTTGAGAGCGCGATGCACTTAATTAGTGGTTGTGTTGAGACAGCAACAGTATACACGTTAGATACGGTAGTTATTTTAGGTGAGGTGGGCGGATGCAGGGACGGATGCGCGGGTCTGCGTGGGTGATAGGGCTGGTACTGTTATGACGAGCAGTTGGCCCGATCACTAATAAATCAAACACTGAACAATACATTAGCCGATGTTTTCATATAGTCTAGTCTATGTGGTAAAACTGCCCTCAAAAGGTGGGGTTGAGCCCCGGTGCAAAATCCACCGTATACAGAGGGTATTACAGTGCACTTGTTACAGTTCCTGTTTAATTAAAGAATAGGTTAATTGGATTTTCCCGGGGAAATAGGGAAAAAGTGCAGACGTTGAGCTAATTCGAAACCGGAGACCGGATGATGATGACGGAGCGTGTTTCTGCTCATTCCGCACCAGTAGCTGTGACATCGAGACGAACGCCTTTAAGACGTCGGGGAGTATTTCACATTCTCCCATGGGCCGACGGAGACTTTGTCTGTTTTCTTGTTACTTCAAGAAGTTATGTGTGGTATTGATTACTAGTTGGGTGTCTTATGCTCCCGAGGATACCTGAGGGTTTTTTTCTTCGTGTTCTAGTCGATGTTGAGGAGTTTTAGCCTGAATTTATGTGTCGAAAGATGCGGGCTTGTGCTGATTTTGAAACGCGGTGTTCTGTTTCCGTGCGGCTATTGGTCATGAGCCAGGCATACCATGCATGACCCAAGGCTGAGTCTGACTTGATAGCTGTGGAAGTGGCTACGGCTAGACTGCGGATGTGGCTGCGGCTAGAACTCCGAAATGTCATGTTCCACTCCACAACATTCTGGCTGCAGCTAAAGACCTTAGCAGTATATAGTTGCTGAAATCGCTGGATTCAGATGCTACTTAATAAGACTCACTCACGATGCCTCATTATAGATGTCTAATTGGTAAAAAACAAAAAACAAACAAACAAACAATCCAATAATGTGCAACTATTACGTAACCCTCGGATCCAATTTCATAAGTTTTAAACCCAATTTCAAAAAGCTATTACTGCTTGACCTTCTTTGCTTAGCGTATAAAGTAAGCCTATTATTATTCTTAACAAGAATACCATGAGATGTATTTTGTTTTTAACAATTTCCTTGCTGATTTCCGCTTAGTAAACATTTGTTTCGAGCCAACGTTTCTGCTGAGCAACTTTGGGGAAATTGGCCCAAGACGATTAATGTTCTCTCTGGTGGAAACAGTGTTTGTTGACTCAAATCCAACCCCTCGATACAAAACGGATTTACCGAGCTCATACACAATGTTAATTCGGACCGCGCAAACCAATTTGGGCAAATTTAGCGTCTTGCCCCGAAGAAGCGGTACAAGGGAAAGATAGCAATGTTGCCGACCTCTTTCTTCCGTTTATAGGCCTAGGGGGAGGGGGAGCAGAGAGGATGGATGGCCCGGAGGCATTCCACATCCTTCTTGCCTCATCTCAGTCGCTTCTTGAGAATTGCCGGGGAATAATGAGCCATCTTGAATCCTTGATATCTCCGGAGTGTGATGGGTTTTTGTGAGATCGTTGCCCCCTCAAATTAGCGGACCCAGTATGGCTGCCTTCATTATTAGCACTGTGTCTTTGAGACCGGCTTAAATCACACCAAGAATGTTGTCAATGCAATAGTATACGCGGAACATGTGTGGTTCGGAACGGAAACCTAACTCATCTCAAGCAACTATCGGTATCCTCAGAGATATTAACAAATTTCAAATGACTAAATATTTGGAGCACTCATTTAGAACATGTAAGACTACCCCATTGTAGGAGGTGGGGTAAATCATTCAAGCAAACTGAAATGACCCCCAGGAAAAAACCCCCAAGATAACCACTGGGGATAGAAAAGAAAAAGGCGGTTTTGGAACTCCGAAGAGTTTGTTTACTTGAAATAATATTTTCCTTAACAAGGAAAATAGTAGTTGTCATGTAGTAAAGGTCAAAAATTCATTCCGTCTTAAAAGATTCCTTACTTTTGGAGGGTCACATAATTTTACTCCTGTGATGTTGATTGAGAAAACAAAGCACTGTGTGGACGTTGATCGCTGTATAGCCATGTTGCTTGTCTCCTTTAAAAACAAACGAAACTAAATTGAGGCTGGGAGGAAAGACACTCTGGCATCTTCAAGTAAAATGCATTGACATGTTTATCTCAAACATGGAACTTCTGCAAAGTTAATTCATATTTTTTTTTTAATCTGGCCGTAAATATCGTTGGCGCAATTTTTGTTATATTACGAAAACTAAAGCATCTTTACTGGATCTTTGGCACCATAGTATTGGCTTTTTGTTTAAATTTTATGTAAAATTTGCAGAATGGCAAACTTCTTTAATATTTGCATCTTAAAGCTGCGGAAACTAAAAGCCCATCATGAACATGTTCTTAATTATAATAACACGCCTGCATCAACCACCGTCTTGCGGGCCACCGTGAGTTTAATAAAATGACGTCCACCGCGGACCGATTCACCGATAAGAACCTCTCATCTCTAAAGAAAACAGATCGACATCTTCGTCTTTTCACAATTCAATGAAAACGATCTCGCCATACTACCAGACGACTCAAAAGAAACACCGGGGAAACGGATATAATGAGGTAGGCCGGGGCAGGTACGGACGGGCGTCTCGGCCGCTTCCAATTCGATTTCGACGGGGCAGGATATAAACAGCGTGCTCGGTTATTAATTATTGAATTATGTGTGTTTTCAGCGGTATGACGGACAGACTGGGACCGGGGAACGAACATGAGTAACATGGATGCTAACGAGAATGTTCTAAGCGTGTTATGGATTTTTGTTTACCACTTTTTTATGACTCAAGTCTTGTCACTGAAATAATAACTCTGTGGTCGCAGAGAAGATGATTATTTCCTCGATGTAACCACTTCATAGTTTTGTTTTTAAACTTAAAGTTGCATGGCTCGATTTTCACCAACAGACTTAGAGGAATTGTTTTTGTCATGACGCCTTTTGACAGAGGGTGCTGTTTCAAAACGAAAAACAGACATCAACCTTTGCATATGCCACGGACATGCAAAATTGTCTGTACATGGCTGAAGGGGCCAGCCAATGTCAGGATCCCAACAATATTTCATGTTTTATTTAACTACCAATTATCATTGACGTTTTTCCGGTGTGTCACTTTAAATTAAATCTTATACCTTTCCCGAATCTATAAAAAATACCTTTTTTAATTTAAATAAAACATTTGGGGTCACATCGGCCAAAAATCGGGCCTAGCATCTTTAATAAATTTACTAAAGCAACACTTTGCAAGAATCCCGGTGAGCGTTTCCTCTGAAAATATTGATTTTTAATATCCCGGTGCGATAAAATCAAAAGAAAAACCCATGACGTCGAATGCAGCAGTTTTTTTGTTTATTCGTTTGAATCATAAAACAACAAAAGACTGACACTATTCCAATTTATACCAATGTACCAAAAATAAGCTTTAGAAAACATCAATAAGCATACAATTATAAAGTATACATAAAAAAACTAACCCCCAAAACAATAAAAACAAACAACAACAACAACAAAACAAAACAAAACAAAACAAAACAAAACGAAACACACAAACAAGTTTAACAAAAGACCCCATCCTCATTTTTGTAGAAACTGTGCCAAAATAAGTAACTGAAGAAAAGAAAACAACAACAACTAGAAACATGAAAAATGATTTCATGTCCCTGGCTAGTGTTTTTGTGGTTTTTTTTTCGTTTTATTCTCACAGTAGTAAATGTAATCAAACGGACGTTTGAAGGGAAATTGGTCTGTACCCTTTTTGATATAAAGACAAGCAGTATCTACGATTGCAATTGAATATAGGGAACTTGACCAAAATGGTGTCAGCGCTCCATGAGGCCAATATGTTTAAAGACATGGGAATATTACTGATGAGGCGGTTATTCCAATTCGGGAGAGATGAAATAATTTATATGAGAAGGGGGTTTGGATTGGTGTGCCGATAGGTAAAATATCCACTGACCGAGATAGTTTCGAAGTTACCGACCCTGAGGGCGTCATTTCCTTATACCATGTCATATTTTGTAAGTAAGGAAACAAGTTATAAGCAATGCTGACACATTTTTTTTACCCAGACAGCCATTTTTATAAAAACCACTTCACCCGCTGTTTCCTTCCATTTTCAACATGTTTAAACCCACATCCCCAAACTGAGGCAAGCGGGAAATTAGGGTGGTCTCTCTCAACTATCGATAGTAAGCACTGCAAATTGTACATTATGACACAGGGATTACGACGTAGATGGGGCATAGCTGTGTGATTCCATCCTCCATTATTATTATTTACCTTCTACTTTAGTTAGTCTTCCTATTTATACCTGTCCCGAGCCGGAAAGATAGACATAAAGACCACACCTGTCGTCCCTGGACGGTTTACCGCAGTTAAATCTATCGATGCCACGTTAGCAAACTCCTGGCTGTTCTAATCTATTTTTACTTTCTAATTATCGTGTATTCATAAATATTAATATTCAAACTGAAAACACATGTAGGCCTTGTGCAGTGTAAAAACAAGTTTCATTTTCAGCCTAATTTGCATATTCATATAATTTTTATTGTCCGTTATGTTTAGCGGAATATTTTTTTCTTCTTTTTTTAAAAGCCCATTGTCAAAAATCAATTCTGAACACAATATATCCCCTCCGTAGAAATTCAAATTAGCTCCATCGCAGAGCGTGTAAAACTGCTCCGCATTTGATTCCGATCGCCTCAGTGATGGTAGGAACCTGCGGAGTGATCGATCTGAACTGCGAGTCCGTCAATAGCTAGCGGTCGGTCCACGGACCCTCTGGCTGTTCGCTTTCTCTTCCCATTCACCACAGTCCGTGGGCTGGACTAAATACAGCCGCGCACGCGCGCTCGCTCAATATGAAAATGAAATAATCACTGAGTGCTGTGTGCAGTGATAAATATTGTGAGGCGAACAACTCACTCGCTCATTCACGATTGTGGTGTTGTCTCGGGTGCGTTGGTGGTGCATGCCTACAGATGCGTCTCTCACACTGTGTGAGTTGTGTCACCCACGTAATCACCTTTTAAATGTTGGTGAATTATTGGATAATGAAGTACGGAGAGCGATCTGACCAGCTGATCGAGGAGCCCTGTCATCTGCACCGATGCACCCGGTGAACAGTCAACCTGGTTCACACTGGAACCCACAATGGACCCGGGAGCTCTAACTGCCTGGAGTCATGTTTATTAAGACCACAACTTCGTAGCACATGATCGCTTGCTCACTCGTGATAAACGCATCATCTCGGGTTATATCCGGAGCTTTAGGAAACAGTCGTCAGGGCGATAAAAAAAAATCGGGGGCTTCTCGTTTGCCCTTTAACGCGAACTGCTCAGTGTGTGACTGGAAGGGAGAGAGGCATCACGTATTCGATGTCTCCGAAGGAGCTATGCTGAATAGATGCCTGTGATCATCTAGTGATAATTGATTTGAGTTTGTATCAGCTAATCATCGTATCAACGCTGTCTTAACCGGAGCACATCCAGTTGCATGACCCTCTACTAACCCATCTAATCATCATCATCATCACCATCATCATCATCATCAGTAGCATCCCTGGATTCACGTTTTGGATTCACGTTCAGCCCACAGAATACTAAGCAGTCTTGGAGAGTTGTTCCACACGATTTATCACACTCATTTAGTAAACCTACTACCTCCGTGGGAGATCTTCCCCTGTCAATTACTCCTCCGCGGTGTCATCTTGGACAGCATCCCTTAATCCTTGGTAATCTGATCGGGATCTTCACCATCTCCTGAATCACCTTCTTGTTGGTGCGTGGCTGGCTTTGGGTTTAGTGTTCCCTTGTCTGTAAGGGCCATCGGCGCGTAATCGACGGCTTGATTTGAGGGCCGGGACGCGGTCCGATCTGATTTCTCGTCGCCCCTTGTTTTTTTTTTCTGCGGTGCTCTAGCTTCATTCAGTGTGTACATCCTCGTGCTCCTTACAAGATGTTGCCCGGTGGGACTGCCTCTTTCCTCCTCCCCGCTCTCCTTATCGTTCTCGTCATACTCTCAGAGTGTGCAGGTAAGTTGATGTTATGTCCGGTGAACCGTCTCCACTGGCTCGAAGAAGTGTTGTCAGAAATAACAGTCTGAAGCTTATTTTTAAAATAGGTCTACGGGTGGGCATGAGCGGTCGCTCGGTTGAAGGGGGGGGGGGTACACGACGATGCAGCGCACGGTTAGGAGAGAGCCTAAATTGCTTGTTTGTAAAAAAAAGACCGTGTGTCAGATAATAACTTATATATAAACGCTGGCTCGTGGCTTGTCGGGAAACAAATATCACAAAATGGCAGTGTAAGAATCTGGTTACATAAACACTGAAATGAATACATTCAGCCAAACCGTCGTGAATGGTTAAAACCTAGTTTTTCTTGTACCTCCAGAAATGAAATTGCTTTAAGAACACAGGACGTTGCCTGTCATGTGCCTGAAACTGAATGAAAATGGAGTAATTAAAAAAACGTAATTAAGCTGTCACCGGTATACCAATTGTTCAGAGTACAATTTCATTCTCTTCTTAGATGAAACTGTCTTGAAAAAACACCCCCCCCAAAAAAAAATAATAAAATAAAACCCACTTTTTGTATCAGATTTGTTTCCTTTCAAGAGGGACCACAGCGTTCCCGCCTAGAACAAGTTGTAACATTACATTGACATGTCAGACGTAGTAATCTCAATAAAGTAAGGGTGTATAACATCATAACAAACTTAACAGATGTAATACTTGCATCGGGATGAAGAATTTGAATTTGGTTTTTCCCTTACACCGATGTGTATTATGCACTGTATGCTGTCCCGAGCTCTGTGGAAAACCCCCCACAGGCAATCACTCGGGTGGGATTCGAAACCAAGACCTTTGCTTTGCTAGAGCAGATGTCTTACCACTAGACCACCGAGCTAGCCCGATGGCTAGAGGCATAACAAACACAAATTCTACTTTATATTTTCGCAGGTTTCTTGCAAACAAATCATGTATTTTAAAAAGGCTATGCGCAAACAATAAGACAAAAAATGTATTCTCTGTGCACATCTTCATCATGTTTCAGCCATCTTGTTTTACCACCATTCAAATCAATGTCACCGAACCGAGGCTGGGTTGGGGCAAAATAATAGTACTCTTTGTGTAGACTACAAGAAAATCGGTATTCATCTTTGCTAGCGTACACAGGGTACCCAACAACGAAAGTGACGTCATGATACAAGTCTACTACAGGTCATTACGGTGCAATAAGATCACGACAATATGTACGATTCTTTGTAGAGCTCTTTAGGAATCAAATGTCACACCAAGATCGATAAAGGTAATCTTGGAACGATTCGGCATAAAAAAAATATATATATATAATTCACCAGTCAAAGCGCCCTCTATTGGCACCCTCGGGCACGATGTCATAACCAAAACTAATTCGCAAATAAAAGCACACGGGTATACTATTAACATTACGAACTGAAAAATTGCTTTAAAATTAAACGAACACATTTAAGCAAAGGGTTAGCTACACGTAAAACTAGGCGAAATTCTACTTCAAAAATAGGTGCACAGCCACAATCGTACACATTTTTAGTGTCCCTGTTATGAGAAACAAATTTTAAACCACTGAATGTAAAAACGGATATCGTAAAATATTCCATCTAACATTATTAACGCGTAAGGCATGTTAATGAAGGGTAACTAATATTCTAAAGGTTGCTAAATATATACAAATAGACCTGCAAAGAGTTGTGCTATTGTTCTGAGTTGTTCATTGTGTCTTTGTAGCAAAATACTGATGTTTCAAGACTGTGGTTGTGTGTTCGTAAATAGATTAAACCTAATTACACCCCCTTTGTCTGCACTAAATTAATGAGCACACAATCTCCACGGGATTTACCTCCATCCGCGGTCTCAGTTACTCTAACTCCCCTGGAATCTCTGACCAAATTGACAATTTGTAAACATACGATTTGTAGGTTATCAGAACACCGTCATTGACCTGTCATCAACGTCATGTTTCCTACATGCACAGGCAACTTACAATGTTGTCTGTTTAATAAACAAATATACGAACCTGACTACTTCTTTCGTGTCAGCCTCGATTCGGTTAAGTACCAGTACAGTACATCGTTTTGAATAGCGGGAGCCTTACAAGATGGCTGCTCTCCGGTAAGGGACCAATGCAGTCATTTCCCCATCACGATATTACATTAGAATAGAAGCCCCCAAAATGGATGAATAATATTACCCAATGCCAACACTACTGCTCCATTCGACCCAAACTGTCATCATTGAAAGTTTATGCTCGTGTAAATTTCCATCCATTTCATTAACAAAACACAAGGAGTGTGCCCCACGCCCCTCTCTGAAAAAAAAAACCCCAAACCCTTAATCAAACACAGCCCGTTGTACAGCGTGGAAAACACATTAGACCGGATTGACTTGTAATAACCATCGGAATCTCCAGCCAACACCCATGGCTATTTTAACACACCGACGCGCAATATGACAAACAGCCCCAAGTGTCGTGAAAAAAATCACCAAAATTAAACAGGGGACCTGTTCATTTCTGTCAACGTTTCGACGGCTGCTGGACTACCCCCCCCCCCCCACCCCAAGCTCTGCGACTGGGGCTCCCAGCTATGCGTCGAATATAACTATAGCACCATATTTCCTTCATCATAGCGTGGATTTAATGAGTAGTAGACTGTATAATATCTATGGGATCTAGGCTCAGCAGCCATTTCAGATTGAGTGCTGTGATATCATGCGTGGTTCCGCAGGGCGCGATGTTTGGGACTATAAATGAAATACATTCGGGCTGTCGAGGAAAGTGGCTGGCGATAATCACAGCTTATATCTTACAACTCATTTCACGCCGATTTAATATGGCATTGGTTCAATAAGCCAGCACAAAAAATAAAATTAAGTCGTATCGCAATGGTGACAACAAAAACATTGGAAACTAAATAGACAAACATTGATCATGTTAAAGAATGGTGCACAATGTGGCTTGGGCATCACCTTTGAAAAGGGTTTAGGCTCAACAAGGGCGTTACGGTGTATAAACATTTCATTTCTTGAAAATATCCTCAAGGTAATTTTACTGATGTAAAACATATTTCGCAAAAAAGTTGACAACATACTCTCGAAACCACCTAAGAACCCCCTTCCCCACATAAAAATAATAATAATAAGAGGAAGAACCCCCCCCCCACAAAAATAAATAAATAAATAAATAAATAAAACACCAAACCCAACGCAGTGTTTTGGGGGAGCAACCTGGGTAATATATTATGAAAAAAAACCAAAATTTATCTCAACAGCTCCAAAAGTTAAAGCATTCTTATACAGAACCGAATACAGTTACATTTCTTCACTCTTGTATAGACTTGAATTCTAAAAGAGAACACTGCGTTTAGAACATAAGATATAAAATTAAAAAGGGGGAAATAAAACGGGTGTAAGCTGAACGGTAAACATAATTATTTTCCCTGCAAATCCTTGCTTAAGATCATCATCCAATCAAAAAGTCGTTGCGGCCAGGGGGGACCCGTAGGAAGGCACAGTGGTATGATCTCTACGTTTTGATTATTTGATTAAGACGGAAAATTGAATTAGTCCTGGATTTCGTCGTTTCTATTACAGTACTCCGACGAGCTGGAAGGATGCAATTTCTTTCCATATACATGTATATGCTCCTTGTATGTTGAACCAACAATCCATGATATTATAAGGCTATAAGGCTAGCCTCGTACCAAGGCTTTCAAATGTAATTGCCGTTTACAACTTAATTATGATGTAAATGCAAATAATGTTAGTGATGCACCAAGAATCCGGTTACATCAATGGTCTTCAAAAAAATAAATTTCATTCCAAACTCAAGTTTGAAAGAAACCGGCCATCATAACAAAATGTGACGATTTTCAATTTAAAATTGTATATATGGCGCTACATAGCGTGTATAATGATGTCGTAATCGTTACACAATTTGTGAACAACACCAATTTAATTACCAGGCAATAGACTGTCCGGGCCTCGCTCGTATTTGACAATTTTTGGGACCACTTTAGTCCCACGCTCATTGCTAGGGGAAGGTATACGTTTGGTAATCACTCTTAAAATTAATGGCGACAAAAACTTATTGGTTAAAAGTACAGAAGCTTTCAGTAGTATAAAGCATCTTGAGAATCATTTCACTTCGAGTAATGTGGTTATGGGAAAAGATATCAGTTTTTATCCCCAAAATTTGAAGCTGAGAAACGTTACTGCCAGACGTGTCTCAGATTGTGCATTCCATTACGGATTATTCTTTCTGCGTGGACATTTCGCTCCGGGTTTTCGGCGATGTCTCAAAAACGCTACCACCTTTTGAAATGAAATGTTCACAGGTCAGTTTTATTATAAACATCTACAGTTATTTAAGATTAAAACAATCGACCGGTTAAAAAAAAAAAGCCAAAAGGTATACGTTCCCTTTAACGCGTGAAGGAAACAAACTCGCGCTTTTTAACGGATCCCAATACTCGAACACACGCGAGACTTGCACATTCTATTCACAGAGGTTCAAATTCAAACACTACTTTCCCGGATGACAGATTTCCGACAGAGAAACAACACATTCTGGGTAATTGATGTTCACTACTCGAATTACGCCAAGACTCTGCTAATCATACAAAATGGATAATTTACCCCCCACCACCCCCGTTTGTTGCTGTGATGCATTAATCCTTCTATTCAATATTCCGATTTGATAGCCTCTGTAATTACAGGTAAACTGCATACTGCATTACTGGCAGTTGCGCATTTTATGTATCGACAGAATGCGAGCCTCCAGAGTGCTTTCATTAGTTTTCTACTGTAAAATATTTTGACCATTTTGTTTCAAAATAAAATGCGAGATTTAAATTTTGTTTTTGTTTTGTGCAATACATGTCCTTTAGTTAGATGTCTCCTACAAACGAACAGAAGCCTTAAATTGTCCACACGTTTACATAGCTGACTAAGTTTAGTAATTAGTTTTCTTTTGTGATAATTGCTATTCATTACTCAATTAAGGCAAAGAATCTTCCAGATTCAGTTACTATCTTCCGCCACGGTACCTTTAACAATTCAACTCAGTCTTCCGATTTTATATTTTCTGTAACTACCGGCAAATGCTATTGCTGACAATTGTGCATTTACACCAGCAGAATGCCATTCTCCGGTGTACTTTGATTAACTTTTACAGTCAAACAATTTGACCCTTTCCTTTTAACAAAATACAATTTTAGGTGCTTTAATAACTGTTGGTTGGGTCTAAACATGCACCTTAATGATGTTTTTTTTTGTAAATGAGCAAAAGCCCTTTTACTCTCTTCAAAGGAATTCAGTAGTTTTTAACCGACTGATTAATATAATTTTTTTTTATTAAATGGACCTAAAGTGATGGTATAACAACAAATTGGTAGGGGAAGGCTACGTTCATACAAACCATTTTTTTCACGAAACAAGGTAAATTTTCAAATATCTATTTAGCAGAGTGAGTTGCTTAACAAATTGGATAAGGCCAGTCAGTCCGTGTTGATTTTGATGGTATACTGCCTCGGTTAAGCAGATTGTTTTCTTTTTGCTCAACAAATGTTCATCATGAACGGCTTTATTACTATTATTATAAATTATTACTTTATTACTATTGGTCCCCAGTAATTTTGGGTAAATGTTGCCGTGAAGTCCCCAGTAATTTTGGGTGAATGTTGAGGTGAATAATATTGCCATTGAAATAAATATCGTGAAGTTTTCGATCTGATTACTTGCGTTGTTATATTTTTTTCAAACATGGCTCCGTTTATCCCTTGTAAAACAAACAAGAAATGAAAACTTTCACTATACATTTTCAGATGTAGACGTTTATTCCTACGATTGGTAGTGGAACTCAATTGTTCATGTTGTACCTGTGAACCTTTTAGCTTGTTCCATAAATAAGTTGCTTAAATTGTTTTTCTGTATTTACTGACAGGTCAATCCGGACTAGGATGGTGGGATATATGGCAATATGACGGCTTGCAAGGTTAGTACATTATTTCTCTCCTCCCATGTCTCTGACTGTCTGCCAATAATCGAATCGTCTGTGGGGATATTTCCCCGGTTGTGTGTGGTATCACCGTGAGGACAGAACCACAGGTCTAGTCGGTTTGAATGTTCTCGCTGCCCTTCCCTTCTTTGTTTGTCTCATCCAATCCTCATCATTTCTCTCATTAATGCTCCCCGCATCTCCCCTCCTCGTCCCCGTCTTTCAAACTTCCGGAGGATCCTAAATGTCTTAATTTCCTCGGTGTACGTCTTATGCGGTCTACGTTCACGCAAGAAAAGAAGAAAAAGTAACGGCACGAGCTGGACGAAGATGATCAGGTAACACGCTGCAGAAGTCAAGTGCCTCATGCAAAATGCAGATATTGAAGAGTATCAAACGAGCAACGGTGTATCACCCATCCCGGTGTGCGTCTTAAAGACGGTATTGAAGCAGCCTGAGCTCATGGCGAGGAATAGTGATCTCTTAAGAGTGTGAGGGAAGCCAGAGGGAGACAAAAATCTAAAGGAATCCAAACGGTATTCATCACCGGAGAACAGATGGTTTAAAATTGCAACCTTGAGAGTCGACTTGGTCGTATCGGTGTCTTGGCGAAGGATTGGCCTGAGGAGTCTCCCTGGCACGGAGGCAAGACGATGCATAAAGATAAGCTGGCATCAACGAGGATAACAACGTAGCGTTTCAAAGTCTGCGTAATGCATTCTTTATTTACGAATGCAAACGAGAAGCTGAAAATATAACACTGTTGTTTTTAATTCCGAGGTATCATACAAGACAAAAGGGATTTATTTCAAACAGACATCGTCATCCCAAAATATATGGCTGAGCATTACTCCTACCTTTAAAATGAAATATGATAAAATAAACAGACAAGGTAAAACATGCACAGATTGTAAGTGAGTTTGTGTCTTCACTCATCACAAGTCTTATATATTATTTACATCAGTTAGTGTGAAAAACAAATACCAGACTCCGAGCCTTGGGTTACGGGGGGATGATCGCCAGTCAAGCGGTATATGTACGAGTCTGGTGAACAACATGTACCAGGGATACGTTCATCCTGAACAAATGCATGATTTGGTTTAGCCATTACGCCATATGTGGGCGCACGCTTCGGTGACTGTTTGTGCGACGGCGAGGTACTAGACGTAAATTTAATTCCGATTTTTGAATATTTTTCGTTGTTGAAATAGTTTATCACATTTTAAAATTACAATTAAATTGTGTTGTTTGAAAATACAAAAGTAGGTGTCACCGTAATTTATACAAGAGGTTTAGAGGAAAGTGTAAAAATACAATTTATTTTGCAACATTTTACAGTACCAGTGTTTCATAACATTTGGCCCCTCAAAATAAGGAAGGGAAAATGTTAACGTTATTTCAAATTTCAAGGTAAATTTTTAACTCAAATGTTCGAAATTCTTATGGACATAACAATAATCCCGCACACAATTTTACTGGTGATATACTTTCTATACTGTTGGTGGTTAGACCGAGTATAAATTTGGACATTTTGTATTATTTACATTGTCAAATAGTAACGTTGAAAATCGGAAGAAATTCATTTTGTGTAAAATTGAACAAGAAGTGGCTGCTCGAACTATCAATTCCGCACATGATTTACCACCAGGGAAGGGGAACTGACAGAATTCGTTTCACATTCCTAGTTTTCAAAATCTACTGCAGAACTTGCGACGACATCGCGAACGAAGCTAAATATAAGTAAACACATATTAATTTCTTAATTTGGGACGCGGTACTTAAAATTCCAAAATGTTTTTTCACGATGACAGGAATGTTTTTGAAATTACGAAGACATCTGCCCTGACCCATTTGGCCCCTCATCATATAACATTGTCAAATAATAGCGTTGAAAATCGGAAGTAGGCCTAATTCATTTTGTGTAGAATTGAACAAGAAGTGGCCGCTCGAACTATCAATTCCGTGAAAATTGTGAATCGGGCGAACAAAATAAGGCACATGATTTATTACCAGGGGAGGGGAACTGACAGAATTCGTTTCACATTCCTAGTTTTCAAAATTTGCAGCAGAATTCGCGACGACATCGCGAACGAAGCTCGACTGTCATTTTAAGCATATGAGTAAACAAAAATTTATTTCTTAATTGGGACGCAGTACCCGAAATTCCAGAATGTCTTTTCACGATGGCAGAAATTTTTTTGAAATTACGAAGACATCTGCCCTGACCCAAATCTAAAGAACCCATGCAAAACTGATTATTTTTATATATGCGCTGACATGCACTGCTTCACCTTAGGGCAGAATTTATTAAGTTTTTTTATTGCAGCCAGCACTGCACCTGAAACCTAAATCGCGCCAGCCACTAGAACTTAACGCGAACAGTAATACTTGTACAGGATTAATTGTGTAAAACCAAAGATGAAAATGAAGAGGAAATGATTTGAAAATATGCCTGATAATGGTGAATGGTTGTCTCATAATGCCCATGAACAATAGTAAAAACAAAATTACGCCCTACACTCATGTACAATGCAAAATTGGCTTGCACATCAATAAAGATCTGACGTCATTGCTCATCTTTAATTTTCACTGTCCACCTTAAAGGGACACATTGCTTTTGGATCGGGCACTTTGGGCAAAAAAACCCTAATTTGTTACTAAATAAGTATGGTTGGAGAGATGTTTTAAAAGTAGGATATACTGATCCACACAATATTCCTCGAATTGTGTGGTTTTCCTTTGACTTCGTGAACTAACACGGTCCGCCATTTTGTAAACCCAAACTTTTGACTTTACAAAATTACGGACTGTGTTAGTTCACGGAGTAAACGGAAAACCACACAACTTCGAATAATTATATTCTACTTTCAAAACATCGTACCAGCCATATTAATTTCATAACAAACGCTTTTCATAGCTTAGAGCGCCTAAAGCGCCCAATCCGAAGTCAATGGTGTCTCTTTGAAATACTCCCTTTCTCCACGTGTGCTTCGGGACGAGTTCCAAACAAGACAGTCCCTTTTCTTTTCATCACTTTCCTCTCACGTTGCTAAATTCTATTCAAATACATCTATTGTTATGACAATTTGGTGTAACCTTTGCTTATGATTTTGTTGATTGTTTGTGAGCATTGTCCCTGCTTACTGAATCACATCGCGCCAGAGCTTTGCCAATTTGAAACCAAATTACTAAAACAGTGTGTGGATTGTTTATTACCGTCGATGTCTTAAATATAGAATGAAACATGAGTGATGGCTGGGGAACTCGAGCCGCGCGACGGCTTCTTCTCGAGGAAGTTGTGACATTCTTCTCTAATTGGTTTTCGGCATCCAGTGATTGACGGGTCAATGTAACATGTTTGATCTAAACACGAGTCATCAAAACTAATGAGGAATGAGTTGGGGGAAAAAAACAAGGTTAACCTATGGCGAGTTAAAAAAACCCACATCAATTATGTAGGGTGATAGATTAATGTTCAACATTACAACTCATGATGAGTAATGTATTTCAGCCGATTGTTACAATGCTGTATTTCAGTTGTCTGTTTTGTGGGTTTGTTTTGCATAATGTTGTTATGTTTAGGCGCATTTGAAACCTGATTTGGCGATTTATGAGATTCTGCTACATAAAAGTATGGGGAGAATCGGTCAATGAAATATATTTCAGACGGTACAAGCGAATTTCCTGGGGGAGATTCGGTCAAATAATTATGTTCTGCTAGAAGAGTGTTCTTCTGAGGACCCGAGTCACACAACTGAATTTTAAACAATTTTTGAAAAGCAAATTTATCCTGTGCTAGCTGTTTTTTAAAAGTAGATCCTAATAACTGATTTCAAAATGAAAAATTGAATTTAAAATATATTGTTTGGATTAGTGATTATAACCTTGCCCCTTTTCCGGCTTCAATTGTTTTTTCTTCAGCCTGACGGCTTTCATTGCGGTAAATAAACATTATCTTAATAAATCCCCTTTTTTTGTGGAAAACTCATTTCCATGAAATGAATTGAAATTATTTCCAAGGTCAAATATCAAACCATAAAAAACATCCGCCATCAATTATGCAGGCCCCAAAGGAACACGGACGCCAATAAAACCCCCATTATGCTTGACTTGTATTCTGTTATACATTTGGCGGGAACCACAGACATAATTTTCCCGCCATAATTTTTAATTAGGAAGCCCCAACAGTCAATAGGCAATTAGGTAGCTCAACCGGCTATCGTCTTTCCCTTGGCACAATGAATTATTTCCCGCCATGATCCTCGTGGTAAGTTAAACTCGCTTCAGGGTGTATATGTGCCATTCATACCGTCGGTATCTGAAATGAACAGATGTACTTTTGCATAGAGAGGAAGGTGAAAGGTCATAATTGGCGTGGATATGTTACATTTTAAAGGGGGAAGTCGTCACGGTATATCAAAACTTCTTTCCCACGAGCAGTAGTTCGATCTCATCTCTACTTAGGTTTGACATTGGTGTCATCCCACCGCCATCTTTATCGTGTTCCCGTCTACTCACGATCTTAAGTTAAGTTTATAATTCTTAGAAGGGGAACCAGACCAGTGCCGCATCCGGCGGCAGTTTGACCGCGTATTCAAACATTAGGATCAAATTCACGAGTTTGTTTCCTTCACGTGTTCAAGCAAATAGGTTCAAAGTGGTCCCAATTTTGTTTTCGAATACGCGCAAGACTCGTACGGTGTATGAACGGGGATCAAACAAGATGACGTCACTGTCATGAAATCTTGTGAAACGATTTACAGTAAATGACGATATCAGTCTTTCAGATAAGAAATACATTACCATCTTGAAATAAGTATCTCCTTATCCTTTAATGGTTTACACATTACTCATTTAAAAATAATACAACAATCATTGGTAAAAAAAAACAATTAAACACAATCGTATCACGCACGAATGAAAGCTTTATGTAATTATTTTGACTGGTGTGATCGACGGGAAACAAAACGATCTAAAAGTAAACCGCTCTGATTTGCATGTAAATTTAAAACGTGTAAAAACCGCGGGGAAATCCTGTATAGTGATTACACGCCTTGGTGAGTGTGATGCGGTGCGCTGGCGAATATATATGTCAAGTTCCCATCCCGTTGTCGTAATATGAGTGCGTTTAAGCGTTTTAAACCTTTAACAATATGGGAAAGATAAGGGTTGAAGAAATTTTTTGGAAAACTCAACTTCGTCAAAATACTTGGAGATGCAACACAGCGAGAATGTCACTGACCTCGATGACGTGAACACGAGTAATAACAGTGACAAGATTGTTACACTGTGACTTCAATATACAATGGCCGAGGAGTTTCAAGCATACTTACTAAAAAAAACCCACCAAAACCCAATAATTGTGGGTAAGACAAAGAACTAAAGCGGGACTTGAACATGCAACCTCCGGATTAACGTGCTAAGTTCTACCAACTGAGCTACTAGCCCTAATGTTGGCGCTCTCCCCTATTTTGTAAATATATTTGTTCGGGTTGACAGACAGATGCCGCACAAAACAAAAACAATATTTCAGATGAAACTTTCTGTCAGGTATCACTACAAACTGTTATCGTGTAAAAACCATATTCAAGATCTACAATCTATTTGCCTGGATATATTACGCCTACAATTAAATTATAACTTGTTTCCATATGCCTATGTTTAGCGAACTGTGGGACATTACATCTCATAGATCATTACGCAATCACTCAAACCCATATCGAGACTGGGACGGAAAAAAGTCTGACCCTATCTTGTACGCTTAAAATCAGCGTACGTAATCATTACTGTGCACATGCAGCAAGATAAAAGCCTATTAAAATACCGACTTATTTTAATAATGGTTTTGGTTTGAAGTATCGTGTAGGTTATCAAAACCATCTCTGAGTT